>VZTU01021042.1:0-15565 GCA_013400835.1 Zapornia atra
CCCTTCCAGCCCCTACGATTCTGCGATTCTGGGAGTGGCACAGGAAATGCATGATGAACTGACTCCAATCCCCATTCCATGTCCCCCTATGCTGCTTGCGGGGGGAAGGAGGAAGAGAATTCAAGAACAAAGTTGAGCCCAGGAAGAAGGGAGGTGCGAGGGAAGTGTATTAATATTTGGTTTTATTTCTCATTATCCTACTCTGGTTTCATTGGGTAATAAATTAGATGCATTTTATTCCATGCTGAGTCTGTTTTGCCCACAACACTAATTGCAGAATGATCTCTCCCTGTCCTTATCTTGACCTTTGAGCCTCTCAGATCTTTTCTCCCCCGGTCCAGCTGAGGAAGGGAGGGACAGAGCAACTTTGGTGGGCATCTGGCCTCCAGTCAGGGTCAAGCCGCCACAGATAAAATCTTTCAAAGACCCTCCTTGATTACTAAGACTTCAAAGAGGAAAGACAGGAAAACTCCCATGATTTTTGGAAGGACACCGTGACCAAGCTCTATTCCAACTTCTGACACTCCTGTGATTAATTTCTCAGAATTTATAAACAAACAATTTACTGTTATAAAAACAAATCTAATCTGTGAATCCATTCACAAACACAAACCTGGTATACTTCCCCAGATCACTGATACTCCCTCACTTCCTCCTTTAACTTCAGCCAATCTTATAGCATAATTTTTACTCACTTCAATGGGGTCTCATGCTAAACTTCAAGTTATCTGTGTAATGACTCTAATAAAGTTGTACTTTTATTTCCTATGAACCTGCTCTTTTATTGATGCTATCGCCATGTGGAAAATGTCCAGACAGCCCTCTTACAGTACCTGTATTTAATACAGACCATAGCTGATAAAACTCAAACTGTTAAGACAATATCCTTAAAATATGTGTTTCTTTCTTCCTTAGTTATAGTACATGTAGGTCTGTATAGCTACATGTGTATATATGGAGGGGAAAGGAGGAAAGACTTGAGACAAAGCGCTTGTTACCAAACATAAATATACTTTGTAACTGGGAGAGAAACCCCCTCAAAACCACATTAGTCTCCCTTCCTATGTTAATACAATTACTGTAATTTCTTTAAAACATTCGTAAGCAACAGTAATAATAAGCTTCAAACTCAGAATTTCTTTTGAAAGGAAGTACACAACAGCCAACTAATTCATGATCTGTAAAGCTAAAAATTGACTTCTCAATTTTAAAAATATGAAAAACAGGATTTTATTTGATAAAGACAATTTAATTTGCATCTGTTTTTGTTTTGAGCTTATTTTTTGTTTTGTTGTGTTGTTTTCATTAAAGCAGCCTTGAGCTAGGAAATTAATATAAGGTTTGAAATCACTGATGTGTGATGGTCACTGACCTATGTTTTACTGCTTTCATCACAACATTCAAACTATGGTGGGGAGCAGAAAATCTGTGCTGTATGTTTCCTTAAAAGGCTGTCCAAAAATGGCATTTAGAAATGTTAAGATGAAGTAGTACAATTATCTCCTGGTTGGTTTGGGGTTTTTTTTGGTTTGTTGCTGTTGTTAATAGTTGATTTTCATTTATACTTTGGGTTACTAATTTATTTTTTTTTTTAACATTTGCAGGCTGATGTTCAGATATGAATAGCAATATTCTTATATCTTCCCTGACATACCTCACATGGCCTATATACACTCAAGCTGGTTTATAAAATATTAAATATATATATATACACATAGACTCTCACCCTCAAACTGTTACATAAATACATAAAGTGTAGCCGTGGATGTATGTGGAGTAGAGTATCTTGAAATGTACTTTACTAGGCTCCAAGTCTTAGTAGTATCCCAAAGAGAAATGTTTTAATATTTGTAAATACTTCTAACAGCCATACCAGCCCTGCCTGTACTCTTAAAAAGAGACAGGTTAAATTGTTTAGAAGTTTTGTAAGAAGATTAAAATGCTCATACTAATGAATCCTAGCAAAAGAGCCAGGACTACTGTTAGACTTTAATTAACATTTTACGTAGGTAAATACGATGAAGTTACATTTATACTTAGATAGGTAAATGTAAAATTTATCTTGTGACCAAGGTAAAAAAGTTGGGCTAATTTTTAAAGAACGACAGACTACTTAAATACAGTAATTCAAAACTGTAAAAACCTATTTCTAACCTAACCACATACATCCATGGAATGCATTTAATGTGCTGGGAAAAATAAATTTTTTTTTAGACGTTCTACCTATTTTTTGGAACCGCTAAAAAATATTTTAGTCACTATCACTAGCATATAGAGAAAAGTCTGCATACACTTAAAAATCAGTCTTTTCTCAACATTTTCTCTAACTAACAAATTTCATCACCAGATATTCTACTAGGTCCACCTGAAGCGCATCATCACGACAGAATGAATTGATTCAGTGTAAGGGTTTTAAAGAATAACGATTTAGGAGTTGGACTTGATCCTTATGGGTCCCTTCCAACTCAGTATATTCCATGATTTAATGTGGGTCTATTGCTCAATAGCTATATTGCTATAGCACAGACTGCTTTCAGGAAAAAAAAAATTAAAATATATGCATATATAGCCAAAGAACTTCAATCCGAGCAGGCATGCATCCATAAATTGTGACTTAAAAGTACAGTACCACAAAACCACTATTATAAATAGCACTCTTTTCTTGGTGCTCTCAGGTCTAAAGTTCACATGCAGATAACGGGTAAAAGTTGCAAACAAGATGAGCACAGGAACCTAGGAATTTTTTTGCAAGTCCTTCAGTGAAGCAAGCTAGGTTTCAATTCAAGGACCACAGTGCCACTCCTCATGCAAAACACAATTTTATCCCAGAAAACTAGCGTAAAAATCCCAGGAACAGTCCCTATTTTTTGCAGGTTTGTCCTGTAATAGATTTATCTGGGATCTTAAATAATACTGTGAAACACTGTGTAAACTGCACATAATTAAAACCACTCAAACATTCTCTACCAAGAGAAGGCGAAATGCATGCTTAAAAACACTATCAGATTAAACCATTTGAACCAGAAGAAGAAAATTAATCTTTGATTAGGATTTCCAAGACCTCTATCAGAAACTAAAGGATTTATTTCACACACATTCAGACTGCAAGTGCTTAAAACAAAAATTAAAATGACTTACCTGAAATTCTGGTATGGTAGACTTTGTGACACCCTTCCTCTTCTTTGTGATCGCTTTTTTAGATAGCGATTTTTTTCCTTGTAAGATTAAAAGAGAAAAGCTTCATAATGCTGTTTGTTGTGCTTCATTAATAAAACCAAATTACACACAGACTTGAAAGTTAAACTGTAACTAACAGATGGCTGACAGTTAAGTCACATAAACATGATGAATCAGAACCAGACTCAACAAAAGCAAACATTAAATTACAAATATCTATCTTGGGCTGCCTTTTGGGGGGAAAAAGAAAAAAGAAAGAAAACCACACCCACAGCAAGGCCCATAATATACCACTTAATAATTTNCTGCAGAATTTGTTCTCTGACACTAAAGTGAACCACACATTAGGGTCTGGGACCACTTTATGTTATAGTAAAAAATACCCTCAAAGCACAAGCAATATGTAAAAATCCCCAAACATATTGAAGTTACCAATGAAATCAGATTACTGATTTGATTTTTCTGGCTGTGGCAAATTCTAGTATTTTACAAGAAAGCAAACACCTTCCCAAAATGTCCTTCACACCCAACTGTGCTATAAAAAGACACAGATAAAACTAAAAACCTCTTTGAAGGTAAGTCAAGTGATTTGCCATGTATCTTAAATCAAGTAGTTTTGTCACCAAGCCATATATGCAAGATAACTTCTACATTCACATGGTAAATTGAAATAGGCCCACTTTTGACCTGTTTATTCAGACCAAAACCATCACTCCAAGATTACCACTATGCTCACATTTAGGACTCCTAATCATCAATTTAAAACTTTTAAAACATTTTTAAAAAAGGAAAAAAATAGTCACATAAAATACGTGGAATTCATCGTCAAATAGAACCATTACAGGCACTTGGTAATAACACAACATATCTGATATCTGTATTTATTAAAATATTGGCAGGAATTGCATTTAATAACAGATACCTTCTTGTGTGTGTAAATGCCTGCATACATATGCATACACCTATTCAAAGATGCCTAGGCATTTGTATTTTCGGATTTATTACACTATCCTATTTTCAGTTTATTACACTGTGACTTTCCCGAACATCTTACCTGATTCTGAAATAAGGCACACATAACAGATAGGGCACAGGGCTCAAAGCATCTAGATTTGAAACTCCACATAAAATCAAACCAGATAAAATACAATAAATCACACTACATTTGAAAGTCCACATCCTGAATGAATAACCAAATTTAAAGCACCCTCAACTACCAAAAATAAACTCCCAGGTTTTACCTTACAGAACAAGTAATAACAGAGATGTGTGTTTTAGAATGACAATCGAAACATTTTGTGCAAAAAAAGTTAGCAATTTTGTTATATATTGTATGAATTGAGCTGCATTGAAAACATAGTTGCTACAACTGAGAACAATGCTGACCATTTAATGAACTAAAGCAGGTATCTAACATCAGCTTTCTTGACATAGTGACTCAAAAAGAAGTCTGATGATATGGTGGATCCTTGTTATGGCCCTGTAAAAGAGTATTATCTGCCAAGAACATGAAGGCATAAAAACATGGGGCAGCTGGACCGTCTTGCTTCTTTACAAAAAGGAATATTTGAGTGGGATTAAAATGAAAGTTTTAATTTTATTTTATTATTTTCAACATAATTTTCGGTGAATATTTACTTGAATCGGGTGCTCTATGATGCAGCAAACTTTCAAAAACTAACCCAGTTAACATAAATACACACTTTTCTCCAATATTTCCTTCTGAAAAAGGAGAAAAACTTGATAGGAAGAATAGCAGTTAATTAAAAAAAGTATTTCTTCCTTCACAGCAACATCTGAAAAGCATAAAGGAGAGAAGATGTGGGGTAGCAGACAGAACAAGAATTATGAAAAAATAATGACTAGAAACACAATGAAAATGCACCTTACCTTCTGTGCAAACTGAATCAAGGAAAATAAGTCTTTGAAAATGGAGTATGACATATGGATTATCATAAAGCATACCTACTAAATATATGTACCATAAGACTTACACAGTTCTCAGGCAGACATATGCGATGAACTAAGAATGTATCTGTACAGAGAGCACCACCAGTCTCAAGTTAAATTTAGCACCTAAGAGTTCCAATTCACTTACCTTTAAATGGAAAAATCTTTGGATTAAATTAACTGAGGACCAGATTTTCACATACTGAGATCTGCTAGTTTAGATTCTCAGACCACAAGCTGACACATTCAGAAAAAACACCAGCGACATGCCAGCCTTTCTCAGCTACCTGCTACAGTCCCTGTCACATGTAGCATAACCACATGAACGCTTCGGCCATGCCACCACAGAGCAGTTACTTAGCTTCAACTGCCAGGCTGAGGTGGGTAAAACCACTACAGGGTTGAGCAGGCACCAACAGTGGCAACCTCTCAAACTACTCCACTGAAGCTGGCTAGAGTTCCCTTGACTGTAACCTTATGTAAAAACATAATGTAAAATGGCTTAAATTACTTCCTTGGCTGAAATAACGTTTCTGACAGCAGCTAGACATATTTTGAATCACTAACAAACTGAGTCTTTCAGAGGATACACTGTGTACAAATATACTTAATTGCTGACTGAAAGCAATGGGAGTTATAAAAACACACCGAAGAAGTAACAAAGAAAAAAATATTTCTAATAAGGAAGCTCATATGCATTCTCTCCTCAGGTCACCTATACCAATTCAAGATACCCTGCTTGCTTCCACCTCCTAGTCTCCAGCTTATACTAGCCATAATTTATAAACCGCTTGGTAGCTGCACACATGGACCAAATAATAAAAGTAATTTTAATACAAAAATTCTTAGAAGGGAGGGAGAACAGTGGCTCAATAAAGATATTCCATCTTTAGAAGTCTGCAAGTCATAGCTGACCTGATCTGGTATTTATGATAGTCCTGGAATCAGAGCAGGTTACCTACAGATGTTCCTTCCAACCAGCTTTGCTATGGCTTTGTGACTTGTAAATTTACAAGACTGCCTTGAACAGCATACAATCAACCAGGAATCAGTAACTCGGGGATGCACTGAACAGAAGTTATATATATATATATTGATTAGTCAAAAGCATTGGCTGATATATTTCTTTACACTTCTCCTTAATCATCTAAGAACTAAATGACAAAACAGATTTCTTCAAAACAGTTTCCCAACCCAAAACAAGAAGTCCAGAAGAAAATCGTGATCTTGAAATAGGTGAAGGAGCTTTCTTCAATAGCTGCAAGTGCATAAAAGCTGTTGCTAGGCCTACCATCTCGAGGTACTAACAGTGGCCTCCCTATCCAGCAACAGCTACAACACTGAAATATTTTTTGCAGAGTAGAGAAATACTTACTTGGACAAGTGTTTTGATAAAAGTTTTATAAATCTTTATAAATAAACATTGATATACTTTCATTCTTATTGATATACTCTTAATCCTGTTTCCACGATAGGGCAATACTTGTAATAAAAATTAAAGTTCTTTTTGTATAAAGTTCTATTTCAAATAGAAAAAAAAGGGGAAAAAAGCACTTTATTTTCCCTTGCCAGATGATAAAATAACATTACTAGATTAAAAACATCTGAGTTGTACTCAAATACATGCACATCAAAACTATGTATTTATTTATATACAAAAAAAAAATCTAACTATATATATATAAAAATCTACTTTGCTGCAAATTGAATTGCTCTAAAGGTAGGAAATGTCAGCCTAACATGATTTTACTGTGGCACAATTACTACTTACATCTCCACACTGCCTTTTCCACCAGGTTCCACATCTCAGTTGGGTTTCAGTTCAGGGGAGAAGAGACCATGAACACATCTAACCTTGTACAGAAGTTGTCACTAGCACCTCTTTCCTCCTCACATATTGCAGGAGATGATCAGCTCTTTTTATACCCTCTCCAGTATTGCGAGAGGTTTAAGCTGTTCCTGAGATTAGGGAGGGGACAACTCAGACACCTACACCAAGAGCCCTTCCATGGTTATATGGATGAATCAGGACTATGCAACAAGTAAGACAGTCCTTTTCTTTCTCTACCAAAGAATAAAGGAAATTATCCGATTATTTTATTCTTCAAGACAGCCACAACAAATCTGATCCTACATTAAACTGTGTATGTAAAACAAAACTTGATTTGAGGTAAGATTTCTCTCTGCTACCAACACTACATGCTACCAACCTACACTTACAGCTAGCAGCATCAGAGCCCAAAAGCTAAATTTGCACCTTTTCTGCCTTTACCTGCTGAAATAAATCATCTTGCAGCAGGAATGCAGTAAAACACAGGTTTTCCACAGTAAACTTACCTGAGTAAGGCCTTACTCATCCACTAAAAAAATTGGAGATGGTATTAAGAGACCAAAGCAACTTTAAGTTGGATAGAACCCTGTCCACCCAGACAGTATTTGGTGCTTGAATACAGTGCTTGACAATGAGGATTGATGACAATAAGGTGCTTGACAATAAGGATTGAAACCTGTATAACAATGTTCTGGTTTTGACCGGAACAGAGTTGGTTATCTCCCTTGTAGCTGATGTAGTGCTGTATTTTGGATTTAGGATGAGAGCAATGCTGATAAAACACTGATAACAATTGTTTTAATTGTTGCTAAGTGATGCTTAGACCAAGTCAAAGACTTAGTTTCTCATACTGCCCTGCTAGTGAGCAGGCTGAGGGTGCACGTTCAAAGGGATATTCCACACCATATGATGTCATGCTGAACTACAACCAAAGCATCCCCCAACAAACCCGAGGGAAGTTGGGGACAGGGGACAACAGCCACTGCTAAAGACCTGGATGGGCATCAGTCAGCAACAGCATTATCCATCACTGGGTTTTGTAATTATTAATAATAAAATTTATATTAAACTGACTTTCTCAACCCACAAGTTTTACCCTTTTTTCCACCTGATTCCTTCCCCCACCCCACTGCAGGGGGGTGGGAGGCAAACAGCTCCGTAGTGTTTAGCAACCTGCCTGTAAACCAGTACCAGACGTTAGTGAAAGCACTGAACTGAATGTGGAAATACTCTTCTGGGAAAAGCTGATTTCAAAGCAGGTGAACACTGTATTGGAAAGCACTGAAATACTTGTACTCTCTGAAATAGAATATTAGGGCTACGAAGATGATTAAGGACCTGGAATATCTCCCCTATGAGGACAGGCTGAGTGAGCTGGGACTGTTTAGTCTGGAGAAAAGAAGACTTAGGGGGGATCTAATTAGTGTTTATAAATATCTAAGGCATGGGATGCAGGGTGAATTGGCCAGCCCCTTTTCAGTGGTCTGTGGGGACAGGACTAGGGGCAATGGCTGCAAATTGGAGCACAGGAAGTTCCACAACAACTTGCGGAAGAACTTTTTCATAGTGAGGGTGACAGAGCCCTGGGACAGGCTGCCCAGGGAGGTGGTGGAGTCTCCTTCTCTGGAGATATTCAAGACCTGTCTGGATGCCTGTCTGTGCAGTATGAGCTAGGGAGCCTGCTTTGGCAGGGGGGTTGGACCTGATGATCTCTCGAGGTCCCTTCCAACCCCTACGATTCTGTGATTCTGTGAATATTCCATGTTTCATGTATGAAGAGCAAAGAGTAAAGACAATATCTTACATAACAAACCAAAACTAAAACAAAACAAATGAGTAAAATAATTCAAAGGTGAACAATTTTTACATTACTGCTTTTTAATTTTTAATGTTAAATGAATGGTGATCAGAGTAGGTGGAACAGAAGAAATATGCCTTGCCTGAATTAATACCTCTTTATCTGTTCTAATCTCAATTCCAAGACAGTAGATTATTTTATGCTGTTGACTCTATTTAACTGCATTAGATTATTTTATGGAGTTAAGAGCTGTTTTTTATAAGTTTTCCTTCTACATGTTTATAATTGTCATCAAGTAATTTGCTTCATTGCTGAAAGTACAAAATAAATCCAGACCTACAGTTCTTTCCCATATATTCCTTTTAAATAACACCACTGCTGGAACATTTCTAAGTTCTAAGATGCAGTGGAAATGAACATTCTACTTCGTAACAGCCCCTTTGACACTTCTGAGAAAGTTCTTAGACATTATTTAAGTTAAGCAGGTCCAGAACACCTCTGACTGCCACAGGTTTTCCTTTCAAGCCAAAACAAATTCTACAGTTATCACTGAATAGAGATGTACAGGCAATTAACCAGGTAACATAAAAACTATGGCCTGGACACTAGTTGAGCATCCAAAAACACCTACTACTTAGGTTAGATGCAACTAAAACAGAAACTATCTGTAGGTGGTCTTCCCATCTGAGGGTGAAGAAGGGGGAATAAGTAAGTACATGGTATTTCAGATCTCTTCTCGTCCCATTACAGAGGCACAGAAATGTAGACAAAGTACTAAGCCACAGAAACGCTCTTAACATTTGTAAACTACCTCAAGCAAGGGCAATACAACCCATTTGAAAGTTACCGTAACACAGATAAATTTGACTTTAAAAAGAGATTTTACAGATTTGCTATCAACTGTGATATTTGAGTCCTTGTGGCTCCTCTCTGAAGAAGAGATAATGACAATCTGTGCTTCAAATTATAAAGTGAAAGCATACAACATTTTGAATAAAAAACACTACTAATAATAATTTTAAACAAAAATGCAATTTTTACTGCAGCAGAGCCTTACTCCCTTAGATGGGGAAATGGAAGTTTTTTAACATCAAAACTAACTCAGTAGTATCTGCCAGGGGTAAAACAAAGTTCTCTACTTACAACTGAAAGAAGTCCTGTTTTCTTATTACATTCTAGCAACAACACTACCCTCAAACTGAAAAACTGACACATTTCCAAAGATTTGGCAAGTACTGAACATGTTCTGTTTTCTCTTTACTCTCCTCATCTTCTACCTTCCTCCCAACAGCTCCTCTTTTAAACAGTGTGCAATAATCCGGGAAATGAACCATTAGCACAGACTTTTGAAGCTTCCACACTGACACAGCATATGCTTTTGTATGGTCAAAACAGCAAAGCAAGTCTGAACAAATGCATTAATAATGCTGCTGCTTTACAGAACAATGTAAGTAACCCCATAAAAACTCAGCGGTACATGTTTCAGAACATACTGACACTGCAGCTTAACACACTGAATACATTGTTACAACTTGGTAGAATACCTCATTTAATCTTTTCAAAATTGTTAACAAGTTGTTCCAGATGCAGAGACATGACAACACTACAAGAAAGTTTTTACAGCTCTGAAGGCAAAAGTGAAGATTAAACTCTGAAGGATGGTACAGCAGACACTACAAACTGCTGGGTTAAATTCGTTTCCTGACATTCAGGGGATGCTTGATATCATACACAAAGCATAATGGTACTCTAAATAAATAAAATACACTGTGAAACAGACTTTAAGCAGTGGGACTGCTATGAATCTGTAAAAGCACAAGTGCAGGGCATAGAAATCAAGAGTCTTCTAAAGTGTGTGCTATACTGGTGCTTTCTACATAAACTGGAATAAAAGAGATTATTTACACTTACTTCAACCTCTGCTTCAGGCACATCATGGTTATTTCAAGCAGCCTCTTGTCCCTCCTATTTTCTCAACCCTATGGATGTTCTGAATTTCATCTAGTCTGTTTCAAGCATGCAGTCACTGAATTCTCATGCCTTTGTACTGTGTCTTGCACTGCACTCCTTGCGGTATTCCACAATTTACTTCAGCAATGTGGTCTAATCCAGATTCAACAAGCCTAACTCCTTGTCACAGTCCAATTTCAGGAGTTATTATTTAACTCCAGTAATAAAATAATGTTTAAAATGAACGTCAAGTTGTTGACAGAAATACTCCCTGATGCTTTCTACCATATTCAGTACTACTCTGTCAATAATAAAAAGACACCAGTGCTACCATAATAACCATCACCTTTTTTCAAAGGCACCAATTCAATAAAGGGGTTACATCTTCCTTTTCATAGCTTGTAAGAAAACCCTGTAACTTGGCAATGCTCAGAACATGGCTCTGTTCTCCACGACATTTTGGTCACTACAGTCAGAGGAAGTTTTCAGAAAAAAGAAAACTAGTCAGCCAGTCTGTGAACAGTACTTTTGGGTACTACTCCTACAGCAAGTCAGGAACTTGCAAATTACCCCAACAGAAGTCTGACCTCAGTTACATTTAGCTGTCTAAAGAACCAATAGCAGAAAAAAAAAATCATCTTGATGAAATATACGGAAAGCTACTCACTTTTACCTCCCTGATGCTCTCTTCTACCTCTTCTATTTTTAAAGAACATCGTGAGGAGTGAAGACAGCCATGATCAGATTTAAATTGGTTTTTTGAAGTTAGAACAAGTTTTACCAAATCTCTTTGTTCTGAATTGTAAGGTTATCTTTACATGGAAGATAAAATTTCAGAAGAGATTTGAGAAGAGCTTTTGTTGAAGAGTGGCTGGAAAGCTGCCACAGAGAAGGACCTGGGCCCGTTGACTGACAGCTGTCTGAACAAGGCAGCAGTGTGCCCAGGTGGGCAAGAAGATCAACAGCATCCTGGCCTGTATCAGGAATAGTGTGGCCAGCAAGAGTAGGGAAGTAATCATGTCTCTGTATTCTGTGCACTGGTGAGGCCACAGCTTGAATAGTGTGTTTGCTTTGGGGCCTCTCACGACAAGAAGGGCATTGAGCAGCTGAAGCATGTCCAGAGAAGGGCAAAAACACAGGTAAAGGGTGTGGAACACAAGTCTTATGAGGAGTGGCTAAAGGAACTGGGTTTGTTTAGCCTGGAGAAGAGGAGGCTAAGAGGAGACCTTATTGGTCTCTATAGCTACCTGAAAGGAGGTTGTAGTGAGGTGGAGGTTGGTCCCTTCTCCCAGGTAACTAGAATTAGAACAGAAGGAAATGGCTTCAAGTTGTGTCAGGGGAGGTTTAAATTGGGATATTAGGAAAAATTCCTTAGCTGAAAGAGTGGTCAGTCTGCCCAGAGAGGTAGTAGAGTCACCATCCCCAAAGGTGTTCAAAAAACCCATAGAAACGTGTCACTCCAGGACATTGTTTAGTTGACATGGCACTATTGGACAGACATTTGTACTTAACTATTTCAGAGGTCTTTTCCAACCTTAAAGATTCAATAATAAATACAACTTAGCCTTGCACATCATTAACTGTTACAAAATAATATGACATTAGTATTAATTTGATCCAGTCCTATCTGTTTCAGCCTAACAGTTTCAGGAATAACAGACAACAAGCATAGGAAGAAGAGCTCTTTAATACTGTAATGTTTTAGGAAAATTTTCTCCAGCAAGGTCAAAATTTCTATGACTTAGAGTAAGGTAAGAAAGGAAAAGCCTCAGCACATTAAGAGATAAAGGACAAGACAGCACCAAAAGAATTAGGACCCTTCATATCATGCCCAGGACAATGCCTGTCACCTGCAGATGAAAATGTCTTATGCCATTCACCTGAATGAAGATGAACACACAATCTGAGCATAAGTCAGACTATCAAGATCCAGCAGATGAAGAAGTTAGACACATGGGAAAAGTAAAAGTGCAGAAGAGGAATTTCCATCCTCTCTCATTCAAGAGACACACATGACCTTTCTGTGTGCAGTCAGGACTGCTTTAATTCCTATTTTTTTATTAGTATACAACATTAGCTTGTTTTATAATGCTTCTGAAACATATTCAGGTCCTAAGATACACTCTGTGTCAGATCTGCATTAGATGATCCTTGGTATTATGCTATTATAAAGCCCAAACTTTTTTGCACTTCAAAAAGTAAAACAAATTTATTACAAGAAATAGAGATCACACACTAACTATAGAGGTCAGTGTACGTAAGGTAACTGCAATAACAAAAAGCCAGGGATTTCTGTTTTCACTTTAGCATCTGTGCACCACATGCAAGACACAGTTTGTCTTATTCAAATAGTTCTCTAAATTGAAATACTTTTATTTGCAATTTGGGTTATTATTAATTTTGTTGTTTGATTTTAAGAAGAATGAAGACAAAGATGCATTTGGAGTGCTAACAATTGTGAATGTAAAATATATTACATTTGCTGAATACTACATATATGAACATTAACTGCAATTCTTAAAGCTTTTATTTAGATGAGTGCATTGGAATTTCCTGGAGGCAGAAGTTTGTGATTTATATGGCAAGACAGTTCTTTGAGTACTCTGCACAAGTATTTGGGATCTAAACATTACTTGTTTTCTTATATTTAAATTCCCACACAACCTGTAGCTAAAATGCATTGGCATCATATCTCAGAATTCTCTTACCTTTTAAAAGACATTCAGTTAGCCAGATTTTTGGTTTTGGCTCTTTGCTTATCAGCTGAAATCCAGTATTCACCTGTCTATTTACTGTTCTGAAAAAGCGTCTGTGGCTTCAAAAATTTTTGAAGCAGTGTGATAAAATCTAGCACAGATAACTTACCTCATAACTCATGATGACTGAAGATTAAGCTTTAGAGTGGTCCTACAACATCCAAAATACAACAACCTTTTGGAAAATTTACTGACCTAAGCACTTCAAAACTTTACTGTTTTAAAATTGTTTTAAAATTTCCCAGTGTGTTAATGGAAATCTGGATCGTGTGTCACCTACCTGAAACACTTGACTAGATGCTGCCCCCATCTTCAGTAAAAACGCTATCTGCACTAACTCTCTATCTCATTTGTTGGACTAAGCAGAAATGCGATCAGGCCAGGAGTCAAAGCAGTACTGTTGGGAGACCTAAGACTGTAGTTCCACTGGGAATGATTTTAGATTCATTATCTTATGAGGACAGGCTGAGGGAGCTGGGCCTCTTTAACCTGGAGGAAACTCATCGATGTCTATAAATATCTAAAAGGGTGAGTGTCAGGAGGCTGGAGCCAGGCTTTTCTCAGTGATGTCCAATGACAGGACAAGGGGCAATGGGTGCAAGCTGGGGCACAGGAGGTTCCATGTGAACATAAGGAGAAACTTGTTCACCGTGAAGGTGACAGAGCCCTGGGACGGGCTGCCCAAAGAGGTTGTGGAGTCTCCTCCAAAACCCACCTGGACGCATTCCTGTGTGATCTACGGTAGGTGATCCTGCTCTGGCAGGGGGGTTGGACTAGATGATCTTTCGAGGTCACTTCCAACTCCTAACACACTCTGATTCTGTGATCTCATGTAATTACTCTGCATTTATTAGTAATTTAGATAAAATAGTAATATCTGGGAGAAAAACTTCCACAATTGCTATGACATAAACCAGCATAAAACATCTACAAGCTATGCTCTGTAATGCTAACCAGTCAGTCTCACTTATTCTCCTAAATATTTTTCGTAATGAAAAAACTCTTCCAATGAATTATGTTACCTAAAGATACATTCTGCAAATGAGTAATGGTTTCATCAGCTGATGCACGTTTTATATGCTTATGTTACTAAACAGGAAACTTTCACACTAAAATTACATCAGGGAAGTCTAATGCGTGAAATAAAATGTAGACTAATTATCTAAGAAAAGTATTTTTAGAAGACCAGTAACCTCCTAAATTTTACTACAGGTAAAAATCTCAACTTACCAGACTTGTGCTTCTTGTGTTTTGCTTTCTTTTTAATTATAAATAATTTGTTCTGGAGCTCAGATTTGTAATATTTGAATGGATGAAGATGAATCTCACGCTTTCTTTGCAAGTCATCTAGTTTTCTCTGTAGATTTTCATTTAGAATATCCTTCAACTTCTTTTTTTTCTTTTTCTTCTTTTTTGCCCGCAATTTATTCAGCTTCTTATTATTCCACATTGAATTTTCTAGCAGTATTTCTTTAGCAGATTCATGGTAACTTGTGTCTTGGTTGTCATTATGAGTGCCATTGATATGCATCTGGCAAACTTTCAGTGTGTTCTCCTTGAACGGACTGATCTCAGATTTTACTCTGGCCATTTCAGCACCACCTTGACCATTCTCCACAGCCCTTATCTCTCCTGAGCTAGGGTGACCACCCATACCAAAAATCTCTCCTGAACTAACCAAATTTCTCAAGTTCTCTTTATACCAACCAGGTTTTTTTGTTTCGCAGTCTCTTGAGGTCTTGATTTCACAGTTAATCCTTATCTCCTCTGTAGTGACTCTAAAGCTACCTAAATGTGGGGTTTTTTCTGGAGAGTTAACAATGGAGTCCATATTTTTCTCTACTTCGACCTTGGAATGATGCAGCTGCTCCTCTCTACCACCAGAGGTAACCTCCCCATTGCTTTTGCTTACATATTCATGTTTTACTTTCTCCAATTTAACACGTGACACTTTTTTAACTTTGATGGGAGGAGATGGGAATTCAGGAGCCTGAAAAGGCTTTTGCTTGTAAATCCGAACATCTGCACCACAGAACTGTGGAAAATGAACATATGCATTCTCCAAGTAGTCATAACCAAGAATTACTTCTCTGCATTCATGGA
>VZTU01021045.1:0-10533 GCA_013400835.1 Zapornia atra
CACTGCTGGCTCAGGGGGAGTTTTTCATCCACCAAAGATGTCATTTTGATTCAACCTGTTAGAAAATACAACACTGTACTTATGAAAAACGCTGGTTACCTATTTGCTGAAGCCCAGCAGCATGTTTGCTACTGTCCAGTGTGCTGCCAGCAATTTTACCTTCCTTCATGAAAAACGGAAAGTGCAAATAAGTAACTAATTAATGATGGGTAACAATCTTTTATTCCAAAGCTATTCATGTGTTATTTATCAGTATTTTGTATGCTATGCGTGTATGGTGGTGTGCATTGGAAGCACCATTCTTAGTCAGGTTTTCTGGTTCAAAATAGCTGCTTTAGCAAAAATCACGATACAGAAAAAAAACCCAGAAAACCAATACATTTCCCATAAAACCTGGAATTGTGAAACATAATTAATGCCAAGTGAGATGAGTTTAATTTCTCAGAAATCAATGACCCCTGTGCACTGGGTGTTCACCGAATGCCGGTTGGATCTAATTAAAAAAATTAGCTAATGTGTATTTTATGTTCTAAGCTTGTTTAGTGAGGGCCAAAGTTACAAATGTTTCCTGCTAGTTAAAATGACTGTTGGCAGAATAGGTGCGTGGGCAGGAAGAGGAAAAGCTGGCAAATGTGAAGTCGTATTTTTATGTTGGATTTGCTCCCTGTTCCTGCGATTATTGGACAACACAGACAGCGACGCCCTAAGAAAATAATGCAGTGGCTTAAGTAGGTGGCATTGTTTTTGGAGCAGGCTGATTTTGCAGCGCTGCACCCGCTTAAACAAAAGCTCATCGTTTAAAAAACAAAAGGGAGGGGGAAACACAATAGAAGTGCAAACCTGACCCATCTCTAATCTTTTCTTTTCAAACCTAGGCTACTCAAGATTCTTCAACTAATTATTCCATTTTATTGATGGCATTTTTCCCAAGGGAAGTTATTTAAAAAGTTTAACCCCTGAGCAAGTCATGGCTTCTCCTGCCTTTGAAAGTGTCAAGTGCATTGATTATAACTGCAGGAAGTGTTACCTTCTACCCAGAGAATCTCACCCTGCACAATCTTAAACACTGTCTCTCTCCCAAAACGGCTTTGATTCAGCAATTCAGACTGCTTCAGCTGATATTAAAGGCAGAAGCACCACAGAAAAGGGATCAGCAGTTAAAACGAAATACAAAGAGGGAAAAAAAAAAAGAAAAAAACCCCCAGATCTTGGATATAGTACCACAAAGCTTGAGAGAAAAGCAGATTTGAAAAAGACATCAGAGTGACTAAAAAAAGAACAACATGACAGAAATTAAACAAGATTTTTATGTTCGCCTTCTATGCATTTAAACTCATCTCAACCTCTATTGAAATTCCGATCATACCCAAACCCCAAGGCTTTTGACATACTTTCAAAAATCCACACCCCCTCTTACTCTTTTCTAAGTCTCCAGAGTCACTGTTAGGTATCCAACAAGTTGAAGGGGGGGAGGACGGGGGGCTAGGAAGTGTCCTAATATGCATATGATAAAAAGGCCATTTATACTCATATTAAATGTTATTTCTAAGCCGATCCTGATTATTTTAAATATTCAATGTGTATTCTTAACCCCATACTCAGGCAGTGAAAAGAATGCTCAAATGGTTTTGGGGGGGTTGTGTATGTGTGTGTGTGTGTGTGTAATATTTTCAAGTCACATTTATCCAAGTATTTTGAACAGCGATTATCTTAGATTGGTGGCAAAGTAAGAGTAAACTAACACAAGGTGCTAAAGGGTTCTAAAACAAGGCAGCAGCAGAATAAAGGAAGACAAAGCAATCGGAAATTACCTCCACATTATCAAATTAAGGTAACACAGAGAAGCCTAAGAACGTAATACAGACAATTAATACAACAGTGGTAACATATGCCTTAGAAAGGATGCGCTAAATTCCAAGAGGTAATTGGATTTTCAGAACTGCAAGTGGGTTTTTTCCCAGTTCAGTCATGACAGGGCCAGAAGGTAATGATACATCTGCCAGGATGCAACAAGCAGACCTGTCTTCTGTCAAGAGTTGAAATCATAAAGGAATAAGCTGTCGTTAGCAACCTCTCTCCAAACAGTAGAGCTGTCATCTCATTGTTTTCCTTTGCTGGCATGGGGGCTGGTGTGGGCTTACATACCCTGTCAGTTCGGTATTAAGTCTAAGCTTTTAACCTTTTCCTGAATTTCTGGCTCAATATTTATCAACTCCAATATATCTTATTATATATTTTGTGATCAATTAATATTACTTGCAACCAGCCACAGAACTTTTCCTTCCATCTGCTTGGTGATCAGTATTCCAAATCAGTATTCCAGAGGTTAGCACTTCCTCATACAATGTTTTAAAAGGAATTAAACATACCACTCTTAAAATTTCCTTTCCAGAGTATGGTGTATTTTCTGCCATTTAAATGCAACCTATTATTTAGTAATACATTGTTGTTTGTATTTAGGCATTTAGAAAGACCTCAAAAGAATATCTGACCAGCTAGGCACCTGGTAAGTTTTCTTAATAATATCCCCACAAAAGAATGAGTTGCAAATACAAGTTTTCTCTAAGAAACACTTTACAGGCAATGTTATTTCTATGGTCTAACAGAATGAATAAAAGCCAATGCATATGCCAGAGTAATAAAATTAGTATCTGAAAGAAAACAATATAGCCCATTACTGTCCATTGTAGTGAAATTTTACTTCCAGGAAAGTATTACAATGCCCAGACAAGATTATGATTACTCTGGCACTGTAACTGACTGACAATAAATAAATGAAGTATTTTAGCATCTTTTGGCAACAATATGCTTAGGAGACATAAAAGGTATATAAATATTAGTATTCTGTGGAAGAGCTGTAATTGAAGTGAAATGTCAGCTCTCTTTTTTTTTCCCCAGAAAGTGTCACTTGCCCATCTCACTGAAAATATGCTAAGCACGTATGAAGTGTAAGGCAAAATTTTAAATCTCTGGTTCCTAAAATGTGACCACTAGAATGAAGAGGATGTTGTCTAAGAAGATACTGCACGCTTCAAAGTGAGGGATAGAAGTTTTTCAGCAAGAATTCCTGTTAGTGTACTTAAACAGAGCGTAATTTCTTGACCACAATGTGTAAATATCCAGTGGACGATTCTTACAAAATGGAAAGACTGAACTGTGTTACCATACCAGTTCCTACCCAGTAAGGTTACTGAATCACATAAAAGTTATGTCAGGTAAATTTACTGCTGTGAAGCTGAATGATTTTGTTGCTCCATTCAACTGAGTTACAAAAGTAATGATGTCTTACTGAATGCTGAATAAAGCAAACACCCTCCATCTTCTCAGTATTACCAACCTGATAGTTTAAAACATATTATTTGTAATACAATACTAGTGAATACACTCAATATTCTGACCAAAAATAACCCAAATTGTTAAGAAAACATGTAGGATAAACGCAAGAGAAAACTGAAGCTGTTTTACCAGCCAGCCATCAAAGAAAGATTTCCACTGTTGATGCCCACCTCATGCAAATCTTTTTTAGTTTCTTCACAGAAAGTCACATTTTTGGGTGCTGCTGAATTTCTTTTAAAAAAACTTACCTAGTTTTTTTGAAGAAGCCATTCTTTCTGGTTCTATCACCCTATGTCAAGTATCAATTCTCCTTTAAATAATAATACAAATATCTAAGCTATCTTAAACTCTGCTGAATTGGAACCCAGGCAACAATTATTGG
This sequence comes from Zapornia atra, assembly GCA_013400835.1. NCBI lineage: Eukaryota > Metazoa > Chordata > Aves > Gruiformes > Rallidae > Zapornia > Zapornia atra. The sequence goes on from VZTU01021045.1 coordinate 3,719, forward strand.
GTGGTTTTTTTAAAAAAAAAAAGCTAAAAATACAAAATCAAATAACAAACAGTTGCTGGAGCTGAATTTTATTAGCATCCTTGGGACCACAGCTATCCTAGGCAACGAATGCACTCAATGTGCAAAGACACAGAAAATATCCAATAGTCCCTTCGCACTAGTGCAGTAAGCTGATGTCTTCCTTGTTCCCTTGAGGAATGGTATCAAATATCCAGACTCACGTAGGCTGAGCTACCACCACTTCCCTGGGGAACAAACTTCCTCCCCAGGTAGATCAATTTCAGCTTCTCCTCGCCTAACACTCAGGAGGCTTTAAGACACAGATGCTGCTTCTCCAACCACAAGCGAAGGAATGCCACTGCATGGAGAATAGCCAGGTTTTGTGCCCCTGTACCACTGGCACACCTCCCCATCCAATCTTCAGATTACTGCTTGATAATGAACCAGAGGAGCACAGCTACTAACCTTCTCCTCAAGAGCTTGCTGACCAAGGTCCTCAACAGGGAAGATGGGAGCCCCTGAACTACCTAAATGTAGCCTGGAATGTTAACCCTTAATTCTTGAAACCCCACGTAAATGCCTTTATCACTGAACTGAAGAATGTATCTCCATCTCTCACCACCTCGTCCTGGCACTGCTTCAGTCATGCATACAACTAAAATAATAACTGCATACAACTCAACCACAACTCACCTGAGACAAGCCTGACTCTACAGGCAGTGTGTGAGATGCTCGCACAGAGCCAGAATCACAGAACTGTAGGGGTTGGAAGGGACCTCAAGAGATCATCAAGTCCAACCCCCAAGCACAGAAGAACACAGAAGAGGCAGGTTAAAAATCATGCAGCAATTCACATTTATTTATATAGTTTCCACCTATTTATTAAATTTGCACTTATTTTTTAAAAAGACCCAAGAAGACCCAAGCAACCACGAGTAGCACTAGTGTGGTATTATCATTAAAAGTGGAGTAGTCCCTCGTTCCCAGGGGAGGGACTTGAACTCTGGTCTCTCATGTGTCGGATGTCTGCTGGCTGATCAGTATCTCCCACTCCAGAAAGTTTCAGAAGAAAAGGTCAGTTTTAACAAAACAACAAACCTATGCAGTTATTATTTCATACTGTACTTACAGGAAATTCATCCTGTACTTACAGGAAATTACCACCTATTTTGTTTTAAATACCTTTATACTATATTTTTTATAATTTTAATTGAGCTTTTTTTTCTTTCTTCTGCTTTACTGCTTTCTATTATCACATTTGCTTTTTTTATTACTTGTTTTTCTAAAGTAGAACTTTTTTTCCTACCATCTTTTAACGTATTTACACATATCTGTCTCTCACATTCCATACACTTTTCTCCTTTCCCTACAATCTGTTCTCTACCTTGTCGCGTGTTTGTTCTCATCTCATCTTCGTTATTTCAAAGTCCCTTCTACATGATCAAGCTTGAATTAATGCATTAACCCTACCTCTTCACATAAAATCTTGCAAACTACTCCCAACACCTGTTACACAAAAGATTTTGGCTACACGATAGATTTTTGGTGTGGGAGATAGCAGTATCTGCTCTGGTCAGGCCCCACCTGGAGTGTTGTGTCCAGTGCTGGGCTCCCTGGGATAAAACAGCCAGGGATCTCCTGGAGAGAGTCCAGAGNCCCCGTCTGGATGCTGACCTGTGCACCCTGTCCTAGGGACCCTTCTTTGGACGGGGGTTTCAACCCCATGGGCTCTGGAGGGTCCTTCCAACACCCACCATTCTGTATTACCTACAGGAACCATCCAGATGAGAAGAAAAACCTCGCATATCTAGTCCCCAGAACTCCCACTGGGATAGTTCTCCTTGGGTCTTTTCCATGTGTGTCCGCAACAAATCACTAGAAGAAGGATAAATTTTACACTTTCACATTGCTCCTTGATTCCAAAGGCTGTAAGACAAAAGCTTTTCTTTTTTTTTGTTTTTTGGTTTGGTTTGTTTTTTGTTGAAAGTGTTGTACCAGAGAGAAATAGTTTCTTTTCTTTCCTTAACTTCCTGCAGTAGGGGGGTAGTATAAATTCATCCTGCTCAATCCACTGCTCACTGGGAACTCAATTTTTTCCCCCCCTCTTTTCAGTTTTTCCAAGAAACAAACTGAAACTTGCTCATGGTAGTCTCATCGCTCTCCACAGAGAGAAGCAGTAGATAAAAAGATACAGTTTTGACCTACCTAGAGGGGTTTTTTTGTTTGTTTGTCTTTTTGGTTTTGTTTTAAGGAAAGCAAAGGTGATATTTCTGGACTAGTTCCTAAACAACATACATAGAGTGCGACTTTTGCAATTTTAAATTGGGTTTTTTTGATTAAAAAGTGAAAACTTAAGTCTCCAGCAAATATTTTACAGTACCTGCATCCATTGCACACTCATGCCAGACGAGCAGAATTTTCAAATCCCAGATACTATTATATACCTCACACAGTTTATTTAAAAAAAATAAATAATTTTTTAAAAATTCTCATTTTTCTTTCATCAGCACTGCAATTTTATGGTCTGGTAAGGTCTGCTGGTTTCATTCAAGACCTCTTCTAAGAAAAAACAATGGAAGATCAAGGAAAATAATTCCTTAATATGAACTGGCAACAATGAATGAGGCGTTATCATAGGTTTCATTCAGGCCACTCACTGCCTAGGCCAATTATTTTCATTTCATAAGAGACCGAGGCACCTAAATCAACTAGAGGACTGATCACCAAAAAAAACCAAACCCCAACCCAGAAAAGGGTGCCACTTTTATTATTGTTAACTAAAATGGGAGTAGTTATATTTGGTCTACCATAATTCCCTGTATTTGGAACAGTAATTTGTATAATCTATACGTGAAGTAGGCATGGTATCAGCACACAGCTATCTGTATTCTCTTTTTAGTCATAACATAAAGATTCAGTGGGGTTCAACCTTCATAAAATATTGCCATATCTAAACAGATAGACACCCAATTCCCACTACAGTGATTACAGGACACAAAAAGCGCAAGACATTTGATATAATACAATAGAATATGATTTAATCTTCATTTTGCATGAAAAAACCCAAACTTGCAAATAGTATGTGTTCTAAATATGTAGTATATTTACCAGAATTTTAAGATGCACAAAAAAGGGACAGTTGCTCCTACAGCAGCTGGAATTACTCAGCTAAAGAGATCTATGAATATAATATCCATGCTAAGAAAGAAGCAAATCAAAAGATAAGAGCACAAAGTGTGATGTCCCAATGTGACTGAATGATTGCGTTTTTTAAAATGACATTTTCTCATCAAACTCTTTGGTTTTGGTTCTCCCTCCCCCCCACCCCACATGTTTTTTAAAGTAGCATTCAAAGTGCAGAAATACATAATCTGTTTTTAAGGATAATAACCATTTGAGGGAGCAGAGATCTCATCTCTGTCACACCAGCACAATTGTTGCATAAAATAAATTAAAAAAAAACCCAAACCAAACAGGAAAAGGAACTATAACTGTCCTCAACAAGAAATCCTCTCTCAAACATTACCTGTTAATTTAGGGATAGTATCCCATTTTTAAATGCTCAGCCCCTCTTGTTAGCGAACACAGGGGCATCTCTAAGAAAGAATGAAAATGCAGGCATGTAGGCACTGCTAACAAAACTTAAGTGGCCACAGCTCTTTGGGTTTCTTGGGAAAGGTTTCAGAACTCACCCTCTAGAAATTAACCTTCTACACTGGACCCGCCATACACCTACATTAACATTCAACAACCCTCAAGTGTCCTTTGTTCTCCTGCTGAGTCTTAATTAAAATGAACAAAAAAATTTATGTTAAAAGAAGGCATGCATCGTTTTCACAAGCCAAGGTTTCTTTTTCACACAAAGTGCAGTCTGGTGCTCTGTTTGTGGATAATACAAACCCAAAATAGCTCCATGGCACAACCTTTTAACATTTTCTTTCTTGCTCTTTTTTTTATACACACACACACAGATTATATATAAAACCCCAAACTGAACATATCTGAAGAGAACCATTTTCTACACCAAATACTTTAAACCTAGCTGCAGAGAACTCAACACCATTTAGCAAAATGTGTGCATTCACAGCGACAAAACTGATATTTAGAGTAGAACATCAGCTTAACTTGGTAAATATAATAGAAATTATGACTCCTCAATTGCCTTTTCTGATGTTTGCTACAGGAAGTTTCATGCAGGTAGCAGGATGTAAGAGATGAATCACACCTACAAAGTTCCAGCGTGAAAAACATTGCACAACTGGTGCATTGTGTCTCACACAAATGTAAATGTAACACAATAATGTCCATAAAATATAAATGCTTTTTTTTTTCTGTCAAGTATTGATAGGTGAATCAGAATGAATCAGTATTCAGTGCAAAACTGAAAAAGACTGTGCCTCTAATAAATTCAGTACAAGCCTAGCAAAAGAGCCTGCTGTTATCATGAAAGCTCATGTTATCATGAGATTGCAACAGACGTTGAGTGAGAATACGTACAAATTTAATGAAATGTAAAAGAAAACACTTCAAATAATAACAAATTTCTGTAGTGCCTTCTATTGCATCTCATCGCCTGCGAAGGGCTCTTGTCACGTTAGCTGCCATATCCAGCTACATGGCAGTGCTGCTGCAGCAACATGACATAAAACTGCATTTTTTTTAACTGTAAGAGAGAAACTTGGTTCCATTAGTAAAAAGTTCTGAAAAAAAACCCCACCCCAGCAAGCACTCCCAACATAAACAAAACCATCATCTAGAGAAATACTCAACGCCGCTTATCAAATGAAAGGCCTCACAGACGTAGAGCTGCTCACACACAGGCGCGCACACACACACAGAGCACATGCACTTCCACTTACCTCAACAGCTCTCTTTATGTAGGGTATCTGCGTGCCACTGTCCAGATCTTCGTTAATTATAAGCCTCCTGGCCCACTGACCTGCTCTAACAACCCCGTTGCCATGAATTAGGACCAACAGCTTGTCAGGATTTGTTAATGCATCTTCACTCATAAAGATAAAACTCTTTGGTTCGCTCTCGGTCGCATCAACCTGCAATTACAGGCAAGGTGCAATTTTATGCATCAGTAAAATTATTTCACAGTACACCTGTAGTTGTAAAGTTAGCCACTGAGCTGATATAAAAAACTTTCAACATTTAATAGCTATTTGTAGACGTGCTGTAAGGACTGATGTGTGCCCAGCAGTAAATAAAAATTAAACAAACAGTATCTGTGCAATGAGGACAACAAAAAACCCATGAAAATAGTACCACAGTTTAGAACAGTAATCCAAGGGAGATTTAAATCAAAAGAGGGGTAAAAAAAAAGTATGCCTAAGCTTTGATTCATCAGTTGCTTACAAAAATTTACTATCGAGAAAGAAACTCCATAAAAGAACAACTGGAAATGTGGGGGGGGGAAATCAAGTACTTTGTCACCTCTGCTATGCCTGAAGCAACAATAAAAGTCTTACATAATATGAAAAAAATCTCAGAGAGTTCCACAGCAACTACCTCAACATAAATACCCAACAAGCCACGTATGAACCACCACTGGAAACGTGTCTATTATAAATGTATTAGTTTAGGCCTAATAAAAGAATAAGGAAATCAAATTTGGGTGGAAATAATGGCTTCATTAAGAGTCCTGCACCTGGGTCAACGCTCAGCTGTTTAGCTGCAGCAACAGGCCAACAACCCTCTCTGATACTCAGTAAACCATAATCTAATCCTGAGTTTTGTCCTTGCTCTAAAACGCAGTGAAAGAGCACTTCTTGTTCAATAAAAACCAGCATTTCTATAAAACAGGCCTACCCTTGGTTTAGCAGGCCTGGCTCAAGGCAAAGTAACTGTGATGGAGTGAACACCACGAGGGACAGAAGGAAACACCCCATCCCCTCATTTTCCCCTCTCTACCTTAGGAATAAATAGAAAAGGAAGGACAGGGCAGGTACATCTCCTTAGGTAAAAAATCAGATGACATGGAGTCTCAGACAGTACTTGCAAGATCTAAATCACTTTTCATGGAACTATAGAATCATAGACTGGTCTGGGTTGGAAGGGACCCCAAGGATCATAGAGCTCCAACCCCCCTGCCACAGGCAGGGACACCAACCTCCAGGCCTGGAGCTACACAAGGTTGCCCAGGGCCCCATCCAACCTGGCCCTGAACACCCCCAGGGATGGGGCACCCACCCCCTCTCTGGGCAGCCTGTACTTTTTCACATAAACTGAATACTCCCAGAACTGTAATTAAGAAAAAGCACTGTGAATTTGCATTTCAGACTAAGACACATCTTAGATGTATGCTTCAGTATTGATAAAATACATTTTGGTTTAGTATTGAGGAAATACTGTGTACTAGAACTATTTTACATTTCTGCAAATACGGTATTTTCTAAAGTTTGAAATATGTACAAACACCATAAAAAAATAATTTAAAAAAGCTCTTCATTCTCTTCGTCAATCACATTTGGAAACTTTTTTTCCAAGCTAATTTATCCTCCAACTGCAGTAGCTCAGGCTTTCCCCAAAGAATGCACATAAAAGTCACTACTGGGCACAATCTTACCTTATCGACAAATAAACGTAGAGTATCCAGAATACCATTTAGCACTAGACACACTGAATCTGCATAAAATAATAACAATAGCAGACCAACTCATGAACACTTACTTCTGATCCTTTATTTAAACACAAATTGAATAAATTCAGTAAAACACTGAACTTGGATTAGTTTAATGTAACAATTTGATTCAACGTTGTTATTCACATGCAATAACTATCACAGAGTCACAGAGCTGTTGGGGTTGGAA
>VZTU01021054.1:0-68220 GCA_013400835.1 Zapornia atra
CATTATCCCTGATCATCCTCTTGGAAAAAGCAATGAAACTTGCTTTGCAAAGCTTATGAGGCACTTTGGGAAAGTGCCAGTGGAGAGGGACAATTAAAGAACAAGTGAGTGGGTTTTGTGTCTTTTTTGCCATTTGGGACATGAATTTCAGAAATGCTGGATTGTGGTGCAGAGCTGTTACTGCCATGCATTTGGTGTACATAAAGCAGCCCAGAAACACTTTGCAGGAACATGGTGCTGTGGGAAGTGGACAGCTCAGACTTGAATCATCTTTGGTTCAGGTATGATGGATGTGCCCCCACTCCCCAAGGCATTCCTCAGTGCTCACAGCATCCTTTCAGTTCTTATCCCTACTTCACTGAAATCCAGGACCCCACTTTAGGAGGTGTTTAGGTGCCTGCTGAGATTGTCCAGCACAGAAAGCCACCTGGCTGAGTAGTGCCCTACTTCCATTAATGCTGGGTCCTGAGATCACCCCGAGGGAAGTGGTTTCCTGTCCCCGGTGCTGTGGGGAGATCACTAACCACGATGTGAACCAACTGCTGGAGCCTCCTAGAGACAGGAACCACAGGACCACAGCTAGAAGCGGTGAAGAAGGGGGAGAAATGGTCCCCAAAGCCCTGGGGAGTGGGGAGAGGAGAGAAAAGAAAATCTAGAAGAGAAATCCAGTGTGTGTGTGAGACTTCGGATTGGGTATGGGGTTCTCTTTCCGAGAAACCCCTCATGGCTTTGTCAGAGGGGAGTGGCATTAAGGACGCATCCAGAGGGTTTCACAGACCCCATGCCACATCTCAGGACTCTCCCTCAAAGACACCAGAACAGTGTGCACTGCAGTCACAGTGCCCTGATATTCCTCAGCACCAGTAACTGCTTTCTGAGTCAAGCAGTTGGAAAAAGATTGGGCTGCAATGATGAGGAAAGGCCAGTTTGGTCACCAGAGAGGACAGGATTGCTGCACTGCATCCCTCGTCTACACTCATTCCCTGCTGAATCCACTATGAACATCCTCTAACATAGAGCTCATTCCTCCCAGAAAAGACGCAAAGATTTTTATTGCCACAAGTCACATTTCTAAGGCTGACTTGAAAACCTTTCTCCAGCTGTTAAAACAGCAAAGTATGGCCACCAGGATTTTAAAAGTCCTGCAAAACCAGGAGCTGATGGAGGGTAAGAGGCCCAGAAGATCCTATTCTTTGGAAAGTGGGATTTAGTCAGCATTTTTCTGACTTCTTTTGACATAAAAGCAACTGGTTCCTGAGCAGGGATGTAAGGGCTGGCCCCTCTGGCAGCTCCTGGGTGAGACAAGCACTGCAAAACCCAGAGCAGCTCACGTATTTTTCTCCCCTTTGATAGCGGGATGCAGTCAGGTCACAGAGCAGGGTGCGAGAGACGCGTGAGACCAAAGGGGCCTGTTTTGGCTCCGTTCGCGTGGGTGTACGATGGCGACGTCGGTTTCGGTTTGTGTGAGCCCGTGTGAGCATCGAGCCCTGCTTGCGTAGTGGCTGTGCAGGAGCGTGGGTGGCACAGAGTGCCTGTGTGTGACAGACAGTGTGGGTTTGGGGCTGTGCAGCTGCGGTACGGGTGAGTTTGTCTGCGAGCACGTCCTGTAAATGCTTCTGCTGTTAATAGGAACCATTTCATAACAATGTGAAATAATAATAATAATAATCATCATCATGATCATCATCGTTGTCTGTTGGGGCGGGAGGCTGAAGGCTGGTACCCAGGAGGCTCCCAGCCCAGCCCAGCCCAGCCCATGTCACAGCAGAGGCAGAACATTCCCCAACTATAAAGATGACCAGAACGTGCAGTTGTTTCTCCCCAAACCAAAAGCTTGTGTTTGGAAACAAGCAGCCTTTTGTTATATCACCCCAGCTTCTGACCTCAGACAGCCTTTAACCAATATGGTTAGTGTGCCTTTTTTTTTTCCTTAAAAAAAAAAAAAACCCAAAAAAAACAACAATAAAAAACCCCCAACCCAATCAAACAAACAAAAACCAACCCAAACTAAAATAATCCCATCCTCATTTCCATAAATGTGAAGAAGAGTAATTTTTTCCCACTTTTGCTGCCTTTTCAAGTAACTGTCAAAGCTAAGAGGGGTACTTTAAACATGCATCGGATTGACTGATGAGTGAAGTCAGCCTCATTTCTCCTGGGCTTGGGGGGCAATACAACCTCTGTGGGCTTTTCTAGGCACAGGGGGGCAGGTGGGGATCTTTTATTTCATGGCTTGCCCAGGTGTTGGGATGGGATCAAGACATGGATAAGAAGGTGATGGACAACCCCTCCAAGCCACAAGTGGTCCAAGCAGAGATGGCTCATCTCCATTTTACCACCCCAAAAAGAGCACCCAGTGCTGGCCATTTTATTCAGTGTGAACACCGGAGGCCAAGTTAATCCATAGCGGGTAAAGCAGACCGCTGAAACCCCAAGTACTGAAATATGCCTCATTTATCAGCCTATCTCTGTCTCCGTATGATCTACATGATAGGGACGAATATTAACTTCTTTTGAAGAAAATAAAGCGAAGCAGCCACATGTTTTACCTGGCAAACGTATGCAGAGGTGATTCATTCCAAGAATGCTCTGAAAAATCCCCACCTCACTTTTACCTCTAGGAAATTCCCTTTTCATGGGAATGAAAATCTCAGCTCCCACGCCCACAGAGCGTGGGGCTTTGGCACTTCGAAAGGCTATGGCCGCATTGCCACAGCCTTCCTCATTGAGATCACTCTGCGTCAAGCAAAACACTAGCAATGTTTCCCCCTAAACAGATAATTTTAGCCTTTCTTTTAAACCAGCACATTTTTACAGTGGACTTCAGTAGCTTCCTATGCTCCTGTTGTTGCTTTTAATTCTTTTCCCTACTTCAGATGAAACCCCTACGGGGGGAAAGGGGGGAAATAAAAAAAAAAAGAGAGAGATAGAGAATAAATAAATAATGAAGAAAACATTTCTCTTTCCCTCTCAATGTCAGGAATGTATGGAAAGCTTTAGGCGGCAGCAGTATTTTGACACTGCGCGCAGTACTGCTCCCCTCCCCTATTCCTTTGAGGTTCATCTTTCAGACCACAGCTCTGTTCCGCTGCCAACTCGTTGGAAGTGTTTAGTGACTGGAGAACTGTTGCCTGCTCTCTTCAGAACTTCACACTTCATTTTTCCAGATCCCTGCAAGCAGCAGCAAATATTTCACCAGCCTGGTTTGCTGGCTACCACCATAAATCAGACTTAGGACCCAAAAAAATATCCAGGCCTGTCAAGGCATTGAGCTTTTATTTTCAGGCTGGATCCAGTGGTAAATGAGGGCTTGTATTTTCCTTTAAAACTGTAAAGGGATTTTAAGGATTGTCGTTGGACAATGGCCAGATACAAAAGATACAATGCAGAATGTAACTGGTTAGAGGAGATTTGAAAAAGTCTTAAGTATGAAAAATGGCTTTTCTTAAAGGTTTTTCAATGAAATGTGAAGCTGGACTTGAATTTCATAAATGTTTTGGTGTAGGCTGTTTATGAGGAAATCAATTGGGAAAGCGAAGAGGATGATGCTTCTGACCATTTGAGGGACTATTTGTCCCTGCCTGCCCCTTCAGATTCATCAGGCAGAGGTCTGCCGTGGACATCACAGGCACAACAGCTAGGAGAAATGTAACAAGTGGTTACTTGCTTGATAATAATAACTTTAAAAGTTAGTTATAAAGTAGGGACCTGTTTGGAAGTTTGGAAGTTCCTGTTTGGTACTTGTTTGGAAGTTTGTAAGGGAAAGATGCTTAGGGAAACACTCTTCACTGTCCAGGCCAGAATTAGATTGCAGAGGGTTTTTATAACAGCCTCTGGAAGCAAACAACCCAAGTTCCCTCAGTCTGCTCTTCATTACCCTAAACAAGCAATGAATGGAAACTAGATGGGGAGTCTGGAAGCGGGACTTCATTGCCAGCATTGTCACAGCTTGCTCTGTGCCCTTGCACCGTTAGGACTCGGCAGTCTGGTAGTTGTATACAAATAGAGGGTTTTTTGCATGATAATAATGACCAAACTCATTTGCACAATTCAGCTTTAAAAGATGCCACAAAATTTCCAGGCAGCAGCAAGCTGAGTAGCAGCAGAAATTGCCAACTGAGGTACCTCCTGAGTCCCATGCCTCAGTTTCCCCCACACCTGAAAAAGGATGAGATGACCCAAAGTGATGAGGGATGGAAATATTGGTTTTCATCATTGCTCCCACCCTGGATCACCTTCTCCCTCTGATTCGCGGAGGGAGGTCTGTCCCTAACTGTGCTGCATGTTCCCAGGGTTAGCCAGAGCAGGTTGGTTCAGTTTCTGCCCTGAAGAAAAGCTGTGTCACTCACCATGGCAAGGTATTTTGAGGACAAGCTGGTTGACTCTTATTTGGTGACAAAGACTGCAATGAAAAACGGCAATGAAATCAGATCTATCGGAACTTTTTTTTTCCCATACTGGCCTCAACGTTAGCCTACATCATCCTATTTTGCAGTTCCTGCGTCTGGTCCCAAAGTACTTCAGGGTAAGACACCAGTTTTTGCATCTTGTGTACTTCCCTCAGTGCCTCCAGCACACGCTAACCAAACCAGGCACCATCATTCACTCAACCACCAGAAATGCCTTTCCTTCACATTGTTCTGCTCGGAAATGTCAGCATCCTCCTCTTCGTGCTTGCAGGGGAAATTCAAAGGTGTACGGGAGTGACGGTGGCTTAACAAATCTCAAATCGCCTCTCTATCAGCTGAGCCTCTGTTACAGTCTGTACATGTGCCCTTGGGCCACTTCGAATGGGAATTAATGTCATTTAGCTGAGTGCATGTTCCCTGGGGTTGAGGCCTTTCCTCACAAGGTGAGGTGGATGAAAGCTCTGTCAGTCGGCCATGAATGGGGAGGGATAACTCTGCCAGCACTCGACTGCACATCCGAACCACCCTGTTTGCATGACCTGTTCAGGGTTACACAAGGATGGCTCCTCAAGAGCGGCTTTGCAAAGGCATTTCAGTAACTAAGGGATGGATTTCACTCCCCAGCTACTTTCGAAGAGCTGAAACCTCAGTATATTAGAAGGTATATAGACAGAACTTTTGGTAAATTCTCTGCATCGTGGACATCGGGTGCACTCCGAGAGCTCTTTTTTAGAGTGAAAATTCATGAAATGAACACAAAAGCACTGAAACCATAGGATAAAATCCCTCATGGAGCAGTTACCTTGTTCCCTTTTTCTCTTGAGGGACTGACTCCTAAGCAGATGGTGTGCCTGAGATAAACTACATAATTTAAGATTTCTTTATGCAGCAAAGCTGCTGCTCTCTGCACTCAAAGGAGACTGTCCTTAGGGTGCTCTTTGCACATCCTGGCTAGAGGCAAGGGGTCTCTGGAGACCCTTACCTCCTACGGTCAGCCAGGGGCATTCCCCGCCGCAGGCACTGCCAGCTCCCCCAGTAAATACCAAAGCATCCCAAGGTCCCTTTGCCTTGTCTCCCACGGCTGTGTCTGATCTGAATGTCTTCCTTTTACATTTCCCCGCCAGTGCCCGTATTCCGCTCTGCTTATTGCTTGCTACCTCTCTCACAAAATTTCCCACCTCCTCTGACCTTGCTACCACTGCGTCTTGGGTGTTCTGCGTTTGAGGCTGCTTCAGCGGTAGGCTCCAAGTCAATTAATTTTCCAAATCACAGCTAACTCAGCGAGGCATTCATGAGCAGCAAAGTGGGGAGGCCAGCTGTACGCTGGGAAAAAAAGGAGTTCAGTTTCCCAATTTAGCCTGGCGTGTAGCAGGGGTGGCCAGGAACCGGCACTGGCTGCAAAGTGAGATAATTTTCCAGGTATGCTGAAAACACAGGCATCACGCTTGGACTAAAACAGAAACAAAGGCACCAGCCCTTTCCCCTGTGGCAGGATCAGACCCCCAGCAAAATTACTTCCTACGCCAGGAGCTGACATAAGACTCCACACTTCCAGGCAAATAAACACCTCTTCATTTCAGTGGCTATCTGACACGGGTGGAACAGAGGGCAGGTCAAAGCTTACAGCTCCTTTATATTTTTAATAGCTACGAACGCACTGCTGGTGTTTAAAAAATACGCTTGTTAATAACTGACGAGCATGAAAGGGCAGCTTGGCGGTTAAGGCGGGCGGTTCTTTATAGACTGGTTCCACCATTGCCTCCGCTGCAGACTTCTGGGGTGATGTGGGGGCAAGTTGTTTTGTACAAATGTATAAACAAGTTCCCACAGGGTAAGCTATGGCTGGAGCTTGACCTGAGTCATCTTCACTATCACCAGTGCATTTCTTTGCCCCTCCTGCGACGGCTTGGGAGCAGGCAGAGGGGATGAGTACCTGGTACCCAACACTCTCTGTTAGTACCTCAGGGTAACAAGCACTCAGAGGTAGAGAGACAGAGGAGAAAGCTCACACCCTTATCTACCCTGTGGCAGCTTTTTCTTGTGCCCACGCTCCCAGGCGAGCACCAATATGGTCATAACACAAGTCTGTGCATCACCATTGCTTAGCATGGGTCAAAACCACAGTGAAGATGTGACACCACAGCTTCCATGCTGGGAAGCTATGAGCTGATTCAAGGAACAGGAATACACTACATTTTAGAGGTGTATGCTACATCTTTATGATGTTTAGCCTTGTTAATTTGCCTGCAGCTAGTTTTCTCTGACCATGTTCTGTGCATTGGTGTACAGACTGACTTTCCTCCACCTCTGTTCCCTCTCACTTCAATAATGTTAATAACTTTCTGCTACCAAGCAGATGGGGTGCAAAGATAAATACATCATGGATGGAGAAGCATGCAGACATGTTGATGATAGGGTGCAGCTAAATGCTTTAGAAAGATAACAGAATGAATATGCTTGGCCACATAAAAAAATTTAAAAAAGACCAGTGCACATTCTTTAGGCAGGCAGCCAATGGCATGGCGTGGCCATGTCCATGGTATTCAATTTAGCCTTCACATCAGGGTGATCATATCCAAACTGCCAACCAGGAAGGGTCCTTGGCCTTTGATGGCTCCTGAGCCGTGCCAGCCATTGTATGGAAGAACCCAGGCCAAAAGCTTGCCCAGACCTCTACTAACGATTCTGTTAGGGCAAGTCCACGCTAATAACAGCAATCAATCCATTAAATTGTTTCATATATTAGTATAAATGTCTCCTTTCAGACTGGCTTTCACCATTGAAATGCCTTTTCTTTCGATAAACATCTTTATTGTCATCTTTTCATTGCCCATCAAGGCTCTATGCTCTGGATATTTGCAAGAAAATGAGACTTTGTGCTCAAATGGCATTAATTATTTCATGTAAGCTCTGCCTTCTCTCCCAGATGGACCACCTCTCTTCCCTTTCTCCCCACATCCTTCCTTAATCTTAGGAAAACACAATTCATTTTCATTACAGGTTCTGAGAGCCTCCTGCTCATGTGCTCAGGTTCTACCTGATCACAGTGGAGTGGATGTAAAACCAGAAGAATTGAGGTCTGCTTTAAGGGAATTAGCAAGTCTTTTTGGAAAACCCTGCCACCTCGGCCCTTGACAGTGACAAAGAGCTTAACTGTGCCCATCTGATTTTGGGAGCCTCAGCACCGAGCCAGCTCACAGCCCAGACCCAGAGCAAGCTAGATCCTTCTCGCCCACCCCATCCACATCATGCTCACAAAACCCAGATGTGTATGTGGCCTGGGGGCAGACAAGATAAATTTCAACCCGGTTTCCTCTGATTTTCATGAAATTGAAAACCAGGTTGAGGGTAAAACAGGTTGAGAGCTCCAATCATTTTTTCTCTTCATTTTCTCTTAAATTGGTTAATTTGTTGTATGCAAATGCATTGAATTACTTTAATATGCCTGTACTAGAGAGGTTTTTTTTCACCTTAGCAAAATCTTCACTCAGAAGCATCTGTCCCTGCACTGGACACCTCCAGATATTTATTGTCTTTGCTTTCCCACCCAGAGTCACCTCTCACTTTTCCTCTCACTGGTGTGTGAGGAGGCACACCTGGACAGTTGTGCCCACTGTCAACAGTCTCCTCTTCTCTCACCTCGCACATCAGAACCTCACACACAACCTCATTCCTTATGGAAACTGAAGTTTGCAAAAGTGCCTCAGGAGGAAGCGGGCCACCGTGCAGGTGGCATGCCCCAGTGAGGGCGTGTCTCTTTCACATTAATTTATATTTATTTATACAGCTCCTCCCTCTCTCCTTAAAAGTTGTTTACCTTTCATTTATATTGAAATGTGCAAGGTAAACAGCCCTTTGTGACAATCTCAGGTCAAATTCCCTGCCTAGAGATATCTGGCTGGGATTTTCCAAAAGATCCCATCCCATCCTTGAACTTTTCTCCTTAAGTTGGCTATGCCAACACGTCCTCATTTCAGGGACTGTGGCAGGTCCCGTCTTCCAGTTGAAATGTCAAATTCACAAATGGTTTTGGCAGGCCTAGCTCTGTTGAGGTAGGTCATCAATTAGTAAGATATTTCAAGTTTTCAGCTCTTTCCTGCCCAAGCTTCATCACTTGCTGAGCCCTTTTGCTGCCTCTCTGTTCCCGTCCTGGACATGGTCCCTCCTTAAGAAAAAAGCCCAAGCCTGCCTCTGAAATTCAGCATCACCACTGTTAGCTGACTTCTCCAGCACTGCTAGCTCCCAGTAGCACAACCCAGTCACAGACTCCAGTAACATGCCCAAGACAAACCTTGCCTGGGGCCAGAAACTAGTGCATGGTAGCTAACAGTGATGTTGCATTAAGGAGGAGGGGGAGGTGGTGGTGATGTGGAGCAGATGCATTCCCATACCAGGTTGGGATGCTGATATATATAAATTGAGTAGCTAAAAAGGGGGATAAGTGGTGAGTAGGATATCTGCTACTGGTTCTAGCCCCTTCAGCATAAATTTAGAATTTTGAAGAATTAGCAGTTGATTTCTGGGATGGGGTGGTGTTGGTCAGCAGTTTTGTCATTATACCAGGAAGCCCCAAGGTAGAAGCAAAACTTGAACTGGAAAAAAAAACCATTAAAATGGCTTCCTGTCAGAAAATTTATTTCAAATAACTTTAACTTTTGTCTTCTTTTTTTCCTTAGAAAAGGGCTTAGATTAAAAAGATACTTTCCTGAAACAAATTATTTATTTTTTTTAAAAACTCTATTTCAGAAGGAAAAAAAAAAAAAGGGTTTTTTTTTGTGTGTCATACTATAACTGCTATTTTCTTTAGAACAGCTTTGATTTCCATGTATTTAGATAACTGATTTTCTATTGCCTTGGTAGTAGTGTAAATACAACACAGCAGAGAGATGAAGTCATTTGATACTGTGGTAAGACGTTGAATAAGACCCGGTGTAGTAGATGAAATAGCCTATTTTTTTATTGCATATCATTTCATTTAAAAAAAACCACATTAAAAGCAGCTGTTAGCACAAATAGCAAAGTTTATCTTATTCCTTAAATCAAAATCTACCCTTTTGGTGATGTCATACAACAGTTTGACTCTGACATGTAGCGTTGGCATTTCCTGCAAAATGGAAATAAGAAGTCTGTGGGTTTTGCTGAGCACTTCCTCCACACATACGTAGACACGTGTTACTCCACCTACCTCCCCCTTGTCTGTAATCTCTGCTCTGATGAAGTGTGACCAAACCAGAAAAAAATTATTATGTGGGATGGTAGATTCAATGGAAAAGCATCATTTATTTTCCACCCAAAAAAATTCTCTTTGTTACTGTTCTTTGACAAACCATGGTTTGTGTTCTTTTCAGAAGCCTCCACAATGGTCGACAGTGCCTTTTCATCACTTGAGTGCTTTTGCTTTCGGTCACTTGGCTATATATAGGAAAGTCTTTGTTCTGTCCCCTTTGGATCACATCTACAAACATGAACCATGGAGGACACTCAAGCCTTTCCATGCTGCTCAGTTGTTCTCCTGAGAGAAAGCAGCCACACAAACAAACAGGCTGCTTTGTTTGTACTTTCTCTGAAGTTGCAATTTCTTCCACTAAATGTTTACGCATTCCAAAGGCGAGCAACTTGCCTTGCATCTTGGGAACCCAGTGCTGGTGATTTACGTTACTTTCAGGAAGATTTGGAGATGTATGTCTATTTAATGGGTTCAGTTAATGAGTTAATTAACATGTTCTTTTCTCAAAGCGAAACTTCTGCTAAAATCAAAACACAGCTAGCATTTATTTTTGTGTTAATGGGAGCATTTTCATAAAAAACAAATTTAGAGCCAGTAGAAGGTTCCTGGCTTGGCCCATTTGCAGGGCAAAGGTTTGATCTAAAGCTCTCACACAGTCACCAGAATTTTTCCCTCTGTTTCAGCAAGTTTGGCATCAGTTGCTCAGTTGAGGTGTAGACTGTGTAAGAGAGGACAAACTCCCACCTTGGGTCCCCAGTGTCCTTGAGCCTGAACTGGAGGACCTATCTCTAGGATTGAAAGTCAAAGTGTTACTTGGTCCTTTTGTCCCTGTCATCCCAGCACTGGATGCTGTGCTGGATATGAGCAGAAGAAGCTCCTGAAAACCCTGACTGGCTTGGCCCAAGATTGAACCACAGGGCAAGAGACAAGCAATCTGTTCTTCACATGTGTCCTTATTGGGTTACCAGCCTCCTCAGTTACTCATTTGTGGAATCTTTTCCCTGCCTTGTTTTTATTTCTCTTTCCTCTCAGCCTCCTTCTCTCTCTTTTTTTTTTTTGGGAGAAAAAATGAACTAAATTCTCCAAACCCATCTGCATTGCTATCAGACATTGTGCTTTTTCAAAAAACTTGGCATCATTTCTGAAGTTTCCCTGTGTACACTTTCCTGTTCATGTATTTCCGTCACCCAGGTATCATCACTCAGTAACCATACTGTGGCTGTAATGCTTTTCACATGGAAGGAATTGTGTTTTATTGATGGCAAATGTTGTAATGCACTTTCATGTCAAGATGAAAATCTGAAAAAGAAACTTTTTATAGTGTATGCTACATGAAACCTCTATACTGAACCAGGCTGCAGAGAGAATATATTCAAGTACACATATGCTATGACTATATATAGCAAATTAAACAGTCCTGGCATGCAGGAATGGGCACAAGAACACATCTCTGCTGCAAAATATTTTGCATGGGTACAATCAAGTACCACTCTCCAAGCCATTTCCAGACACAGACCACACGTTACCCAAGCCAAAAACCAGTCTGAATATGCATTTTCGATGAGGCTGTTCTTTTCCAGGGTTTAAGGGTATTTAGTGTTATGGATCTGACAGAAAAAATGTCAAGTGGCTTCAGGACCAGAGCTTGAGCCCAAGCAGTTTGGTTCATGCAGGCACAGTGATCAAGCCTACCATGGCCATGGGCAAGGACATCTTGGGGACATTTTTATCCTACTTACCACCTGATTTCTAGCATAACAATAGGGACTAAACATTATTTAGATCACTTTGATGACGGTTTTATTTGGCAAAGGGGTGCCTGGTGAAGACCCAGCACCTCACAGCAAGGGATTAAGAGCAACCTGCTCTTCAGGGGGCCAACCTGCTTCCACAGAGGGGATAACTGCTTGGTATGCAATGGGAGAGGCAAGTTAGAGCCTTGGTGTCCACTGCAGAGTTCTTAGCCCAGAGAGAAATCAGGACAACATTGTCCAAAAATTGTGCACATAAGATAAAGTCAGTCTCTGCTGGGGACTGCCTGGGGATCAGTGACTGCAGCATTTGGAGGAAGGAGCAAATGCAAGGACAGTCTGGACACAGCACCAGCTGCCAAGGAGCTCTGGTTCCCCAAAATCAGTGCGTTTCCCCTTCCAACATTTCTACCAGCACTGCCCAGCTCCATACTGAGCACAGACAGAGAGAAAAATCTTTCTGGAAGGCACATGCCTTTGATGATGGAGACCCAGGCGTGCAGCTAATACAAAATGCCTGCTTGGCATCAAGGGACTGACTACACGATGCAGCTGGGGACAGCAGTGCCTCTGGGTTGTCATTACCCCACATACAGCATGACTATTTGTGCAGCTGATTGATGTCCTTGATTGTCTCCCCCTACTTACAGAAATACAGAGCCTGGCCAGAGCCCTTGGTTGGGTGCCACCTGCACGTAAACCATATAGCTTTTGCTTTTGACGGCGCATGAAACTTGTTATTTTTAGGTTCACTCATTCTGCTCAGGACTGGGAATGATGTTGAAATGCAGAAGACCCATCCTCAAGCTGTGTCCCACCTCAGTACCCTGCTGTCACCTGCCATCGTCTCCCCTCCAACTGTCCCAATGAGTGAGAGTAGCCCTATCAGAGCAAGAAGGTTCAGACACCTCTTAGGAAAAGCCTCCTGGGAGGTTTCCAACTTGACTTTTTGCAAATGCAAAACGTTTAGCTACACTTTGGGAAAGCATCCAAGTCTATGGCTGTTTGTCTAAAGGAGCCTTGAAGCATTTTTTGAGGTCAGATTGTCTCCCCAGCTCACCATTTCTGCAGTTACTTAACATTAGTAAATTTACATCTACTTTGTGTACCAGAGAACTCTCAAATGTGCAAGAAAATGCCCTTCTCCTTCTTTCTCATTTAAAAGTTTTCTGTTTGTCACTGAGAGGAAAGCTAGAGAACTCAACACAAAACCCAGCAGCTAATGGGTCAGATCTGGGGTCTAGCTTGCTCCTGTCACTCACCAAGACCAATTCAAAGGCTCTCACTATTAATACTATATCCTGGGGCAGTGCATGAAGCTGACGGGTCTTTTTACAAAAAAACCCCACTTCCCTGTTCAAAATATGGCACTTTCACTAGTTTAGTGGATGGACATCAGTTTAAAGGATTGAAAAATAATTTAGACTTCAACACCCAGAAGTATTTTCCAGCCATGAGGCTTTGGAAATCTACTAGTAGGTTTTTCTCCAGGGCCAGAGCTTTTTGCACCTCCTCATAACCCAGATCCCAGGGCAGACACCTCTGGGCTTCTTTTGCAGTCAGCATGGAGAAACATGCTTCTGGGAGCATCTCATTCTAAAGTAGGCAATAAATGGTTCAGATCAAAGTGCCACTTTCTCTCTGTTGACTATAAAGACAGTAAACATAGCGTAACTAGCCCAGATGTGGAAGTTTTCCTGATTTAGGTGAGATTATTCCTTTCCAGACTCTTTGGGCTCCAGCATTGGTTCATTTGCAGCAGCTCCTTTCAAACAACCCGTACGCACCTTGGACTGGGATTGCAGGGATGGCTGCTATGTGTGAGCATTAATTAGGCAGTGATACATGCCCTGGGAAGATTCACACCTGGAAAAACCAAGATGGAAATGCACCTCTGCCTCCTTCCAAGGAAATGTCACTGCTGGTAGATCTGCTCTCTTTCCACTATATTTTCTTCCAGGCTTCATAAATCTCACTTTCCTTTCCACACTGCACCCCAATGTCAGCAGGTGTCAATGCTCCAGTTTGCTTAGCCGGAAGGGAAAGAACAGATTTCCACAAGCTCATCAAGTGAACTCTGTGTGTTAGGAGGTCACTGAGCCAGGATGGGGGTGTAGGCAGGTGTCAGGAGTGCAAAGGTCAGGCCAAAAGAAGCCCAAAGTGTGCAAACATGTAGCACCCAGACAGCCCATCCTTATAAGGGAAAAGCCCTCTGCAAACAACTAGCAGAGCTAGGAGTAAAGATCTATTCCTCATGTGCATTGTTTTCCTATCTAGAAATTTGGGCTACAGCAAAAAAACCCTTTAGAAAACAGCCAAGCCTCGTTCAACAGTTAGCTGTTTTTTTGTGGACGGAAAGAGAGTTCAATTTTTTCTCTGAAAACACCCCAGCTGGGGTTCCTGGAAGAGGCTGAAGTCTCTGGTTTTTACAGTGATTGTCTCTTATCAGGGGCTTAGTCCGGTGCATGACTCCAGTTTTAGCTCAAATCTGGGAAGGATCTGAGGAGCAATCCCAGGCTTAGGGCAGGGTGTGCATGGGTGCACAATGTGGCCATCAGTGGACCAGGAGTATCACTTTCCTGAGGATACTCAGGAACTTTTTTTTAAATGGAGCATCTTCTCATCTTGCTTTCACACTGCTGGGACTTTTCTTTTAAAATCCTAATTCTTTCCTTCTCTGGTTTCTCGGGGTTGAGTGAGAAGAGTCATCCTCTCCTATTTTTTAGATGTTTATGTTCAACATCCTGAGTTTATTCATAGAGCAACGAGCCTGCCTTTAAAATCAAGGCCAAATCTAGGTCAAATCTGATAAACACTTTATCCTCTGCTCTGCAGAATTGGAGGGCTCAGGCATACAATTGTGTCACTGCAGCTCAATGAGTGACACCACGTCAGCTTCACCACACCAACCGGCCATGCACACTAAGCCACAAGAGTGAGGCTAAAGGCATTAGTTTGAAACCTCTTTTATTGGGCTTCCAACAAATGTGTTTTATCTTGCATTTGCCAACAGTCATCGAGTTGCATTATTTCAGTGTTTGTGACTTCAAAGCGTTTTCATGAGCTCTTAGTTTTCTGTGCAAGAGAATTTCTTGCAGTATTTAGAAAGGACCAGGAAACACGATGTGTCTACGGCTGAGCCTATAAACCGGTACTGGGAAGTCCTGCTCTGACAGTTGTCCTCTTTGGGGGCTCGCTGGTGCACAACAAAGTTCTCCTGCTTGTATTTCATAAAATCATAGAATCACATGTGAGGTTGGAAGGATCTTTAGAAGCCATCTAGTCCAACCTCCCTGCAGTAAGCAGGGACATCTTCACTAAATCAGGTTGCTCCGGAGTTCCATTAAGCCTGATTAATATCTCCAGGGAAGTGGCCTCCACCACCTCTCTGGACAACCTGTTCCTGTGATCTACCACCTTCATATTGAACTTTTTCCTAAGATGCAACCTAAGTCTCCTCTTTTGTAGTTTAAAACTGTTAACCCCTGTTCTGCTACATGCCCTCGTGAACAGATCTTCCCCAGGTTTCCTATAGGCACCTTTCAGGTATTGGAAGACCACTATAAGGTCCACCCGGAGCCTTCTCTTCTCTAGGCTGAACAAACCCAACTCTCTCAGCCTGTCTTCATAGGAGATGTGCTCCAGCCCTTTGATAACTTTTGTGGCCCTCCTCTGGATGTGCTCCAACAGTTCCATGTCCTGTTGGAGGCTCCTTTGTTGAGGGCTCCAAAGCTCTTTCCTTTGGATGATGTGCAGATGCAAAGGCAAATAGTCCAAGGTCCAGTTTTCTCTCTGCAAAAGAGTTGGGATATGGCAAGAGTGCTCCCACACATATTTTGATAATCAAAGAGAGGAAAAGGGCATTATGGAACACTTCCATTACCTACTATAGACTCAGTCTTTGCTATATGGGTCTTTGGGCAACCTGGTCTAGTGGAGGGTGTCCCTGCTCATGGCAGGGAGGTTGGAACTAGATGATCTTTGAGGTCTCTCAACCCAAACCAGTCTGTAATTCTGTGATTCTATGATATTCCAGATATTAAATCATTTTGTCCTGGATCTGAAGGGGTGCTCCAGACCTCACTGTACTGAACTACCAGGCAACATGCTCAGAGGGCTCCTGAAACTATTTTCAACAGAAACACATACACATATGCATACACCCAGGCACACCCAGGTGCTCTGGTTATGGTATCCTTTAGAAGCCAGTGAGCCGTCTGAAAATGATGCAGACTTCAGCAAAATGTAAGTTGAAAAAGACATTGTACACTTGGATCATGGCATAAAGTTAATCATTAAGACATGATTAAATCCTTTCCTATTGCTGTAACAAGCAGGAATGGCTAGTGGCAGTTGCAGGCAGTGATTCAGTTTGAAGCAATGAGCTAATACAAGAGAATGGGTGGGACAAACTCGCTAGGAAGCCTCTGAGTCTCCTGTTGCCTTTGTCTAGGCCTAAAATTTAGGATTTGCAAAAATATGAAAAGAATAAAAGTGCTCTCAGATATTTTAAGACAAGTCATTGCATGAAGAGCAGCCTCATTGATGGGTACAGGAGCTTGGTCTTCTGTAGTGCAGCATGTCTCATTTGTTTGCTTTGCTGCACAATAAAGCTTAATCCAAAACTATGCATGAACAGGAACATCTCTGCTATCCAGGGAAACCTCATCATGAAATACGTTTGAATTCAGGAGTTCTGAAATTTCTGATTTTTGCTGAACTGAGCCTGGCCACAGGATTAAAAATTTACAAGCAAAAGGACAGACAGACATTGCTCTTGTGCCCACACAGCACAATCCCAGTAGTTCTGTCTCTTTCCAAAGGAGGCTGAAAATGTAAGCCCCCAAAAGTCTGACTTAAATTTTTAAACTGAAAGAAGGAGATATACTTCCTTACAAAATCACTCACTTGTCTACCTGGGCTTTGTGTTGATAGAGCTCCCTTCTTATTCGTGGAACAGCCAGCAGTGACGATTCATAGAAGTTGCTTGAACACATGAGTCAAACAAGGCAGTCAGGATGCAACAGCCCAGACGAAGTCGGAGCAAATAAAATGCAAATAATGAAACTAGCTTCATGTGGTTCAGCCCTTTTCCTCTGCTATCTTCAGTATCTTTGTGACACTGCTGCGATGGCTGATAAGAAAACAGGGGGTCAAAGTGTCAAGAAAACAGAGGATGTTTCCTCTGCATCAAATACAGAACCCAGCATCTCCCAGCTTTCTCATGGCTCAGCCCAACCCAGATAGGGGCTAAAGCTTGGGACTGAAGGGTGCTGGCTGCAAAGTGGAGGTATCTGCACAAAGTATCACATCCCTTAGCAAGATCCAAAGCCTGGGACACCTCTTTTTTCCTGGATGCTCCGCTTTTCTGCATTGAACAGAAGACTACATACCATTTCTTCTACTCCAGAAAACTTATGCAAAAACTTAGCAGTAATGGTCAATGCACCAGTTATTCCTGCTGGGGGTGGAAAAGGTCTCTGTGAAAGACCTGCCACCCCTACAAACAAGGCACTGACCATGCAGTTTGCCTCCTTTCTGTTATAATATGGGGCTCAATGTCCGTGCTTCATACTGAGAAACAAGTACAAGGTCACAGGCTGAAAATTCGAGCTGCTCGTGTCTAAGGATGTGAACTTGTTGAAAGAGAAACTGTCAGGCTCGGGGAGGGAGGGCTTTTGGAGGCCATTGATTAGACCAACTGATAAACTGTGAGCTCCTTAATGCAGCTGATAAAGGCTACAAAGGACCAAAAAAAAAAAAACAACCAACCCCAAAAAACCCCAACAAAAAAACCCTAAAATAATGAACTATGTATGACCTCTAAGTCCTGTAAGAAGACCAATGCAAGAGGAATCTGAAAACTGAAATTCATAATTGCACTAGGTAGTAACCATTATGGATACAATAGAACTATAGCTTTATGGCACTTAATCTTTTCCCTCATCTTTCCCGCTGCAAGGTCTGTCTTTGCTCTACTTTTATGTCTCAGATAATTTATAAAATTACAGTAAACTCAGAGCAATTTTTCCCAATTTTTCCAGTTTCTTTTTCAATTTAGAGTCTTCAAAATGACTTGCCAAGAACTTGTCATTTTTTCCAGCTGTGTTGGTTAGCCTACCAAAGATGCTGCTTTGTCTCGCTGATATTCAGTGTCTTGATCTACAACACCAGCAGTATCAGACACTGGAGTTCACAGAGGAGCGGTGGGACACACTACAGCTCGAATGACCAAACCACTGACCAGAGGAGAGTAAGTATCCTCCACACCTTCTGAAGTCTTCAAACTCATCTGGAAACTTCCAATCGCACATGATTTGGGGCTCAGGGTGTATAGTCTAGCTGGGGTTCTGTACACAGGGAATCCCAAAACACTGTGGCAATGATAAGTATAACATTAACAACTGTCAACATCGCTACTACTTAATTACCCACATGACATTCACATCTGTGCATCAAGAGGCCAAGTTTCTCCATTTTCCTAAAGGAACAGAAATCCATTCAGCAAAGAGAATGGGCTTTCCCATGCAAAACCAGAGGCAGATCCCACTTCATCAGCACTCTCTCACCTCCTGTTTTCCTTGGGAAGGTCAAGTTGCCCTGGCTCATACCCACAGATCCAGAAACATGCCCAGGTACAAGGTGCTGATCCCTTCATGAGCACAGAAAGCAAAAACCTCCAAAGCCTAAAAGAGCATTTTAGTTTTCTTATGTTCCATTTTAAAATATTTGAATATCACTACAATACTGCATAAATACTTGGGGGGGGAGGGGGAGAGGGTGAATCTCTAAATTATTGTCCCCAATTCTTAAATCTCAGCAAATTAGCATTTGATTTAAGGACATCACCTTAGAGCACATCTTGGGCCAAATTCTTTTCCCATGGCCATCTGCATGATGGAGTTTGTCCGTTCTGGCATCTAGCTTCAATTTCTGATTAACAGTCTGTGTAATGCTTCTTACACAGACTGTGAAACCCTTTTAGGGCAATTTAGGGATTATGTTCCTGCTTTAGGAATGAGTTAGCTGTTGTGCCCAGCACAGAGCTTGCTGGAAGCTGTGAGTGGTCATCTGGTAGGTTAGAAGTCATGTGCTAGGAGGCAAATGACATTGAAGGCTCTGCTTTCCACTGTTATATTTGCAGAAAATATTCAGATGGCTTTTACTGGCCTCAAAAAGAAACCCAACAGGATTCAATTCTACTATTTATCACCTGAAGCAAGTAATTCCTTTGTGCTCCTTGCTAATAATGTTTTTAAACCTTCATTGTGAACTTAAAGAGGGCAAAGTAGAATGAACAGCTATAGCATCTGTGACATAAAACAATTCCCAGAAAGGCAAACTCCTCTTTCTCTTTTTAATCTGCATTGGTATTGGTTAAGGAGAAATGTGCTTACTGGCAAGGTATTGGCCTGTTCCAGAAAAATGACATCACAGCCTTTCAATACTTCGAAATTTGCCTTGTCACAAATATTAACAAATGGGTACATATTTTATTAAGAAATACTGATTTCTTAACAACAGCTGTAAAACAGCCAAAACCCCCTGGAAGGAAAACAATAACTACATTTTAAGCTAAAAGAAATAACTAAATAACAATCATTTTTCCTAAATAAACCAGAAACTGCAGGTTTCATAGTAAGGTCAGATCCCCTGTCCATATATATATATATATTTTTTTTTTTTTTACCCATTTCTGATAATATTTCAAAAACCACCCTTGACTTAACAAGGTCATAAATACAGAGGCTGGTTCATATTCAGTATTTTCACCAATGCCTATCTAAAGCATTGCACAACTTTTATTAAGAACCCATCTCTTCCGGACACTTGAGAAAAGACTGAACTTAAGAAAACATTTTAAAAAGTGAGCTGCTTTTCATTCTGGGATGTGGCTGAAAATTTTATTTTCCTTTTTTTTTTTTTGTTTTGCATGTGGGTGTGGGTGTGTTTCTAAGCTTTACGTCTTCTTTCTTTAATGTTCAATTCCCTAATTCCAGTTGCAAAGAAACACTGAAGAAATAATTTTGACATTTCACTGGAAAGGCCTGAGGCCTGTGGTCATTTTCATCTCTATCAGGAGACCTTTGCAAATTCAGTATTACCCTTTAATGTGTTGGGTGCATATTTTCATGGGTCTCGAGGCTCAAGGAGTGCTAGCCAGGCTGCTGTACTTTTCTCTCGTTTTGGTCCACCACACCAGTGTGGGGCTGAAAGGCCCCATAGCAGGGTGGGAGAAGCACATGGAATAGACTGGAAGAAGCCCAGGGAACAGATGGATCCCTTTGTGCAGCTCTTCTCAGCTCTCCTGGGCCTAGTAGGGTTTATGATTAAAATACTTTAACACAGCAGTGGCTGAAATGCCAAAGGGCCAATAGTGATATTAAATCTGGCAGTGACTTCAGCAAGTCTACCTACACTTCCTCAAAGCACAAACTGGACCTGACTTCTGCTTTGCTTGTTGACAGAAAGAAGCATTTGCCAAATGCAAAATCTGAATGCTGACCCTCTGTGTAACACGTGTAGAGGGAGCTGGAACAGGGGATGCCTTTAGGACTGTACTACTTCACAAGAAAACCAGGATCTGAGCATGAAGATTTGCTTCTGAGAGGACTTCTCTTTATGCTATGCATTCATTTATCCACCTTCATCAGGGTTTCACCCCTCACCCTTACCAACTTGACTTGAACAGCCTCAGGGAGGTGCCATCTCCTCTGAACCACAGTCTGCTCAAGTACCAGCGGTTTGTGTTTTCCTGTCTCTAGATTGTCACACTGCAGATGACCTAAATTATCTATCTCTATTTTTAATCTTCTCCAGATGGTGAAGTCTGATACAGACAGGTGTGTCCGAACAGGCGATTGCCACAGCAAGGGACACGTGCCCTCAGCCAGGAGCAGAGGATCCTCTTTCCATCCTTCTTTCTATCTTTCACTACAGAGCTGGTGTAGGGTCTGTCCCTCCAGGGTGGAAGCCCACAATAAACAAACAGCCAGGCTTAATATGAGTAAACCTCAAAAAGTATCTTTTGCAAATAAATGCAAAAAAATGGGAGCGGGGAGGGGGAAAAGTGTTCTTGTGCCCTGTTCAATGGAGCAACCAAAATGAGTTCCTAACTGGAAAATTATGAGAACTGCAATTGGTGGGGATCCTCTTGGTCAGGCAGAGACAGGGAGGTTCGAAACAGCACGTAAAAAACCTTCCCTTACTGGCAAGGAAAAAGATTGCACAAGTTCTCCGTAAACATCTTTATCTGTGACCATTAGTCGGCAATCCTAAACACTGGATGAGTTCTCCCCATCGTTTCACAATGGGTTTTTTTCTGGTTTCTAGGAACTGTTTTTGAGGTCTGCCATTCAGCATATGAGAAAAATGTGTGAACATGATACACAGTCAGTTCTTCCTTCTCTTGGCCATTGACCCATTACAGACATACAAAATATCACATCACCATGTACCCTACTTTCCTCTAACGCTTTCCATCCCATACCTATAAGCACACTACAAACCTGAGTGATTTTTCTGTGGCTTCAAAGATCCCTGCCCAGAGGGAACTGAAGTTTCTGTGCTGAACATAAGGAAAAGTTAATTGAAGGGATAGTGTGAGGAGAGTAAGAGGCATCTTTCTTAATGCCCAATAAGAAAGGCATCTTTCTTAATGCCCAATAAGAAAGGCATCTTTCTTAATGCCCATTGGCCTTACAAAATAGCAATCCTGTCTCTATCCAGTAGTTGGAATGAATCTCTTCCAGACAAATAAAAGAGACTAAGGAAAGAAAACAGGGCAGAAGAGAAAGTAAGTACAAAAAAAAAGATGGAACAAAGATGCCATTTTAAATGACTGGTTCTTTTCTATAGCAACGAACATATCAAACAAGTTCCTCATCAACTGGTATTTTCTACAGCTTCACAAAAGCCAAAGGCTGTGGCTTTTGCAGCTCTTTAAAGTACAGGGGGAAATCCCCGCCACTGCTGCTCCAACCCCCTGAGCGATGCAGGAATTGCTGCTCGACACGCTGCAACCCATCAGCAAAGGGACAGAAGCACAGACTGGATTTTCAGTCCCAGCTTTTGAGATCTAGCTGCCAAGTGGTGTTGCAAAGAAAGACCTCTGGAGATTCCTCATACTTTTTTTTGGCTTATTCTCCTGGTGTATCCATCTTAACAGAAATCAGCTGTTCTCCTCACTTACACAGTATTTGCAGAAGAGACTTTAGCATCTGGCCTGGCTATTATTAAAAGATGAGAACATCCTGCTCTGTTAGGAGAACACCACTACTGGCAATAAAAGGACAAAGATCCTTTGCATCCAGATTTCCCGAGATCTGTCCGGATTATCTGGGGGGTTTTTCCCTTCTGCTACGGTCTTTCCTTCCTATTTCCTGATGTTCACAACCAGCCTCAGACACCCTGGAGCAGGGATAAAAACTGTGCTATCCCAAGACAAGCTATTTCTCAGCTTTTGGATGCAGAGGCATCATTTTCAGCTACTAAGGACTTCTTTTTCCAACTGCGGAAATGAAAAAGTAAACAAGTGGGGGCTGCCTTGGTGTTTAGGCTCTGACTTTATTTTTAATACTGCTCTAAAGTGCCGGCTTGGAGGAATCCAAATGAAGGGGTGGGAAGGAGCTGTCACTGAGCACTGGACTCCTACAGATCTGCAACAAGGTTTTAAACCCTTACTGTACCCTGTGTGCCCAAACTCAGAGGCAGGTTAAAACCCAAACCCAGAAACTGGGGGAAAAGACACCCACTGCACTTTGGGAGGTTGAGGGTGAACGTTAGAAGTAGGAGGACAGGATGCTTTGCAGAAGCTCTGGCCCCATCTCCATGCTTAGAAGGCTTCAAGGCTTGATGGACACAGCCACACTGAGCAGATCTGGTGGCGGGGGTCCTGCGTCAAGACACCCCTGGACCGGGAGAACCACAGAGACAGCTTCCAACCAGCATTTCAGTGACCCCCGCATTGACAACACCCACGTTTACGGGTTGAAAATTGCTAGCGTCCAAAAACGTGGGGCTATATATAGAGGGACTTCAGCTGATCTCTACTGGCGTAATCACCATCTGAATTTGGCCTCATGGTGAACATTAATCACTGGCAAGTTGCTGTGGCCTATCAACTTTAACATGGGATGTTTGCTTTTCTCTAAGTGTTGGGACATCCCGCAAGTTCCAGCTGCTCATCCCGAGCGAGCTGCCGGGAGGGAGCGGCCAAGGGCTGCCTCCACGCATTGCAGCGATCTCTGCTTTTCTTCCTGCCCCACCGCAAATCCCAACTAAATCTGTTGAGACAGCACAACTTGGCCTTAACTCCGCATTGTTTTTTGACCAGATCAGCAGTCTGGAAACTGGGTCAATTTTTCTAAACATGTGGTTTAGAAATGTGTTGTTTCAAAGGAGACTATCCAATGGTGTGAGACCAAACACTGGATTTGTAGTAAAAAGAGCTAAACAACAACAACAAAAGCTCAAAACTCTCTATAAACACTGAGTGCATGGGACATATTGACAAAGTAGGAAAACAGTACATATTTAGGGAAACTGAGGCATGAAAAGAGAAACCCGAAGCTTCCTGAGCAATCACAGATGATGCTGAAATTTCACAGCTACGGACCAAAAGATATTTTTTCTCACATTTTCAAGATCTTATATACAGGAGTTTTATTTTACTGTCTCACCCAAACTGCAGTAGAGAAACTCAAGTCCACTTGAATTCCCAATGAGGGAAATTCAAATCCATCTCTTATTTAGGTAACACGGCCACATTAGAAACACAGGTTGCATGTACCCCAAGAAATATATGCAATTAATGTGCAGGGAACTAGCAGGACAGGGCTGAGAACTTGACTTTTAAATTATGTCCTAGGCCCTAACTTACTTTGTTTGCACTGCATCAGATCACCAGATGTTTTCAGAAGTTTAGGCTTTTGCTCCTTGTACCTCCCAGCCTTATCTGTTAATGAGGCCAACAGCTTCCTATTCCCAGAGGAGAGATGCTGATGTCCCCTGCTCCAAGGCCATGTAAGTATCACAAAGAGACCCTGTGCCAACAGCTCCACACCTCCCAGAATGATATTGCACCCACAGATCTACAGAGAGAAAAGATTACAATTATGGATGGCCAAAGACAGCCCTTTTGAATGCTAAATGTCTAAATTTTACTTTAAGCTTGTGTTAAATCTTTTCTTAAATATGTTGAGTAGAAATGCCCAACCTCCTCCCAGTATTTTTCCTGCTACCGTCACTACCCCCATCACCTACCCAAAGATTATGGGCTTCTACCGGATTTCCTTGTAATTTTAAGCCATCCAACAAATATTTCTGACAAAAACCGCTCTTGGTCTGTTCTCTGCAAGCTTTCAGCCAAGTTGTGAGTGTCTGAGCTACATCATGCCCTCTCCTACTCAAATACATGATCTAGTGTGACCCCTCCCCAGGTGCTGCAGAGCACTGTTGTGACTTATGCAGAGCACTGGCCACCCGTGAGCAGCTCCCCAGGGGAGAGATTTCACCCCAAAATACCAATTCATTTCCTCCTGACCACGTAGAAGGTAACTAGACGGTACATGTCAATCCTTGGTTATATGACTGAGGTTATTTCCTCCCTTTCCCCAGTAAACAGCCTGATGAATTTTTTTATTTGGTGCCAGCACAGGGCTTGGTGATGAACCATAAAGTCAAACCCTGCTCCTTCTCTCCCCCACCTCTCCCCAAGAGCTTGTTTTAGGCACAAAAAAGTCTGATGTAGGCCTGTGGCTGCCAACACAAGGCTGCTCTGAGCCCCTCTGGTGTTGCTCACAGCCACAGGAAATTAAAAAGTTGAAGCTGAGGCCAACAGGGAGAGGCAGCACGAGATGCTGCCCACCGTATGTACACTGCATGGGACCGGCTTGGCTCCAGCCATTCAACCCTCAAAACCCATAAGCAAGAAGCTATTTACTGACACCAAAAGGAGGGAAAGACAGCAGTTACCACCCCTTGTAGAAAGAGTCTTTAAATCTTATCTCCTAAAAGGACTTTAAGTTTGATTTACCCCACCACCATCCTACACATCTTTGTATCAGGCAGCCCTCTACCCTGATTACCTGAGGCTGTTTTGCCTCGAGAGTGGTTGGTTTCTGGCTAAGGCAAGGGAATGAGCACAACGTTCTTAAGCTGCATCACAAGATCAAAAGCAACACCCCCAGCATGATGTACAAGAGGAAAACACATGGGAATTTCTGTACTGGATCAGAGTGATGGTTTGGCTCTTCCAACTCTTCTGCTGTCTGCTGTAGATATCCTAGATGAATATGCCAGAAACCAATAAAAGATAGAGGGATCACTGTAACTCCTCAGCAACCTGTCTATGTAAGAATTTAATCCTGTTACACATCTTTATACAGACTGGGTTTAGCTGAATATATGTTATCTGTATTGTCAACAAAACCATTTTTTAGCTTAGACAACAACCTATAGTAGACAGCTCCTAGCCTGACTCACAGACCATGGGGTAATCTGGAGGGGGCCATGGGAGATCTCCAGCCTAACTTTCTGCTCAAGTAGCTGCAGATCCAGGGTCAGACCAGGTTGCTCCAGGCTTTACCCATTTGGGTCCTGTATATCTCTGAGAACAGAAGTGGCCAACCTCCCTGGGGCCCTATTCCACTGCTTGACCATCAACAATGGTGAAAAATTATTCATTTCCTTCTATAAGCATCTGGATTGAGTGACCATGAAAAAAAGAATATAATGAACATGTCTCAATGCTCTGACTATTTGAGGTGGGTTAATCTGTGTACCAGAGGGCAGCAGAAAGTATTAGCACTAATGTTTGCAGCGTAAGTTCCTCCCAAACAAGTGATATAGCAATCACACAATAGAGCATTGACTGGTTTGTTTTGTTCCCTGCTCATGGGTAAAACTTCCCTAAAATCAGGACTCAGATTATAGGCTGGAATGAAAGCACCCTTGAAAACCCCCAAACATCTCAATCTTCAACCACCATGCGAGAGGTGTGTGGGTCCGTGGTAAAACAAACAGAGCTCACAAAGTCAGCATCAGTAACATTTAAACTTCAGAAGTAAATGTTTCTTGAAATGATCAAAACCTTGTCCCTCTCTGTGCTACTGTTTCTCTTTTGGAGACTCAAGAAATAACCAGAAAGGATAAGAACTTACTATGAAATGAGGTACAAGCTTGCAAACAACTCCTGTTCTCTCATCCTGCAGACAGCCTTGGGTGAACTTAACCTCACCTTCATTAGCTGCCTCTCCTCCTATCCCTGCTTGACACTAGGCTGAAGGAAAAATAGCCTCCTCCCCTAGTCTCCTCTCTATCCATATATCTTTTGCTGCTTGGAAATTATTCTTGCCTCGGGTCATGGAAATCACAAGATTATCTGAAACTGCATTCCTCGGGTCTGACCAGGACGAGGTGGGGATAGCGCAACCCCCACCCTGGAAATGCGCCATAAACCCAAATCCCTCTCCCCCCCCCCAGTTTGGAAATCTATCCCAGCTTTTCCTATACTTTAAGCTCTACCCACAGCGCCACAGCACCAGAATGTCCTGACTAATGTCAGTTATTAGGTTTCAGAGTTAACGATGAACAGAGCAGTTTGCACTCCTCTAAGAAACACGGGTTTTGATAGTTCACATGCTCAGGAAAAGAAGCAACATTGGAATTGAGATTGAGAAGATGCCCTTTACCACCCATAGACCTGGAAACTCGCTTTTTATATGTAATTGAAAATCTAAGCTCTGCAGAAATTGATGAGGCCACCACAGATTGGCTGGTACCATGTCCTACCGTGTTCTTATTTTACCCTGCCTGGTGCTAAGAGGAGACAGTGGAAGAAAAAGAAGCATAGAAGAACATTAACAAAAAAAAAGCCATTTTATTGAAAATGAAATTCAAACTTCAAATTAATATTACAATCATGAGAAAATGCCAAACAATTCAATTTACAGTTGCAACATACAATACAAATAGTCCCTTTGAAGTTGAAGTAAACTGATCCACAATCATCGTCTGTGGCATAAAGCAGAGTGTGTTTGTACAATATGTGCATGAAAAGCAAATCTCGTGTGACAGCATTTGAAAAAATAAAAAATTAAAGCTTGTATTTACACAAAATGCTACAAAT
The DNA here is from genome assembly GCA_013400835.1 of Zapornia atra. Lineage (NCBI taxonomy): Eukaryota > Metazoa > Chordata > Aves > Gruiformes > Rallidae > Zapornia > Zapornia atra. The sequence continues at coordinate 26,518 of VZTU01021054.1, forward strand.
ATTTTGTTCCAGCGGAAATTCAAGACTGGTAAAGCATATTTAACAACAAAAACAAAAACAAAAAATTGGAATGTCACTCATATTACCTAAAACAAAAGTTACTGTAAAAGTATGGTTTTGGCTGATATACTTAAAAGTACTGCATTTTTTTTTTAAAAAAAGCAAAGAGCTATCTGTAAACATGGAAGTAAACAAACATCTAAAAAAGTTCTCAGAAAATGTTAAAATGAAATGCATTCTATTTAAAAAAAAAACCAACAAGAAATCCAGGGGTTCAGAGAATGGGGCTTCTTTGAGCTCATGGCTAATCCAGGTTTTGATTATTGCTTTTGCTCATGGCTTTTTGGCCGCTCGCATCCTGGTGCGGGGCTGAGCTTTGCTTTGCTACGTGTCAAAGTGCAAAATGTTCCCCGCTCGAGGTGGTACCTGTGGAAAACCAGTAAATCTTTGCTCAGGGGACTGCTGGCAAAAAAATAAAACAAAATTCAATGCTAAGAAAGACACAGCAGCTGGTCTTTTAAAAGAAATGATAAACGCCATGTGAATGATGCTGTGGGTTAAATAATTTGCTTTACTCATCCTTCCTGACCCGCTGACCCTGATTCAGTTACCATTAGGAGGAGGGAGAAGAGGATTTAATCCTCCATTTGGCAAAAGGGACATCGTGCCTGTTGTGCTGGAAGTAAATCTTTGGTAGGATAAGAGAGCTGGAAAGTAAAAAAGGCCATTTTTAATCTTTGCATCTATGACCGGTGCAAAAGAATTCCACTCACCGAAGGGAAGGGCTGTCGTACCTTTGAGACAATGCCGTTCTCTCCATGCAAAGTACCTTGCAAACATCAAATGATCTGATAGGATTTACTACCATAGCATCCCCTGGGTTTGTTTAATTTTGGTCTGATATCCTGATTCAAGAGCATTTCCAAGTGATTGGAACTGTCTCCTGAAAGCTTTGATGAGCATTTCTATACAACTCCCTCCATGACCAGCGCAACCTACTGGGAGAGATTTTCAAAAGGCACCAGGAGGGTTCAGGAGCACAAAGGTCTACTGAGAATCAAGGGGCTGGTGCTTTTCCACATGTAGGTACTCAAAATATCCTTCCCTTCCTACCTCTGGCAGGCAGAGCTAGATGCCTGCCTGCATGGCCAAGGAAGCTGAGGGCACGGATCGAGCACACGTGCCTCGACCGGGCGGAGGAAACGTTTTCAATGTCTGTCCCTAATGGTCGAGTTGAAAAACCGCGGGGACACAAACAGAGTCCTGTCAGTACTGAGCAAAACAAAAGTCTGGTCTGTGCTGGATTTATCCAGAAACAAGAACCAAGTGCTTGATTTTTACAACAAAGTCTTAAAAAAAAAAAAAAAATCTGGGTTGCTGCCTGCAGCCACTCTTAACAACATTTCAACACAAAAGCACCCTAAAAATTACTTAATATGCATACAGTAAACCTTAAAAAGCCCTTCTCAGCAATAACAAATAATGTACAAATATAGTACCTTTTATTAAATAGGAAACAGCTTGCACTGGCAGTACATCTTTTTCTCTTGCTTACTAAACAAAAAACAAAACTGAAATGTGTAACCAGACACTGGCTTTTTAAGTGCTGCTGAGACTAACAAACGTATTTTACAGTTACAAATAAATGGACAGTGGTATGCGTCAAGCTACCACAAACCAACAATAAATAGAATCAATTACAGCTTCCATCTTTGAAGGAAAACTAAGTATTAGAAGGAAAAAAAAGTGTCTTACTTATACTTTAAGCATACTTGGTATACAACCTTTAGAAGGCAAAGACTTTATTTAATTAAATTTTCTTTTAAGAGCACATCATCACATGAATCGGAGGGATGTAGCATGCTAATGTCAACTCATTTAACAGCTTTGCTATTAACGAGTAGTGATGGTGTTGTCCGGCTCTGTATGGCTATGCCCACCGTTGAGTTATTGTGATACTCTGGATGTAGCCAAAGTACAGCCAAGGAGCAGCGTGGTGGCCAGCAGCCCCCAAGGAGGCTGCAGATGGTGATGGTTATGGCAGGGGACTGGAAAAACCCATGAGCATGTGCTGAACACCCCGCTAAACCAGGCTTAGCATCAGCTGCTTGGGGATAGTGTGGGGAGGGTGGTTCAGCTCCCACCACATCCAGCTGATGCCGTGTAGCCTCCCCATTCACCATAACAGCCCTGGGCTGGGCAAAATTCGGCCCCTTTGCTGGAGTTTGGCAGCAGAGAGTTTGGTTAAGGGCTTGGGGTGCAATTTGCTCTCCCTGTATAGCTCCTGGGAGCCCTGGGGTGGCTTTTTAAGGTGACTTTTTATCTTCAGCATTTACAGAGATGAGTATGGCTGCCCTTGTGCTTCTGTCTCTAATATGGCAACAGCCACATTGGCTTAAAGTCAACACAACATCCTTACAGCTCTAGCATTTAATGCTAACGGGTGGTGATTCACTACCAGGCAGTTTCTGTCTCAAGTTTTGAACCTTGTTATTCCATCGAGTGGGCTGAAATTGCAAGGGGAGGGGAAAAAGTTTCACCAACTCTCCCTTACTCCCGTTTCTAAGACACTGAACAACTCAGCATTTGTAAAATATGGGCTTTGAAATGGTTTTGATTTTTCTTTGGGAAAGAAAAAAAAAATGGAATTCAAACCATGCTGTCAAAACAGAACATTTTAAATATGAATATTTTCAAATTTTGAAGTTGTGAGAAAAATCCTGGGAGAAGAAGAAATCAGGGGAAGGGTGGAAAATATTTCATCCTTCCTACCATTTTTCCAGTGTCTCCACAACTACTGATTAAAAGGCAAGACTGTGTTGAAGGCAACCAGACAGCTAATAAAAATATTTTAAACACAATATTTCCTTCATAAGTTATATAAAAAGATCCTACATCCAAAATCATTTGATGTGGATGCATTTGGGTTGGGTTTTTCATTTTTAAGTCACATTGTAAACTGGTTCACACTGGAACTGCTTTTCTGAGTTGGGTGAAGGTTTGAGGTTTACACTATTGCAAAAACGTACTAAATAAAAAACAAAACAAAACAAAACAAAAACACTTTTAGAGACCAAAGTCAATATATCATTACATTAAGAAACGTTTAAAGGGTCCAAATGTCATTAAATAATTATAAATATTCTTTTAAAGTTATATGATGATTCATGTTAGCAAACAACCTCAAATTTTACACATTTATAATTTAAAAAAAAAATAAAAAAGAGCATAGCCGGACACAAATACTATGTATACCATTTTGGCTCTAGTAATATATATTGCCATTTTCATATTTTGCATAAGTAATAACATTTTACTTTTTGTTTTTAAAGGTTTTGGTTGTTATTTTGGGGGGCTTTTTGGCTAATCAAAGGCAAAATGAACGGATACAAAAGCAAAAAAGGAAACCCCAGGGTTGTCTAGCCTAACTTGAAGACTCGTTCTCTTTAAGTACCCAAAAACAAACCAAAAAAAAGCTATGAACACAGAGAAGTTCCAACTGTTAGCTGCAGCAAGGCTCGGACAGAGGTTTTTTTGGGACAGCTATTTTCATCTGAATGTATCATGGCAAAATGGAAGCAACTTGATCTTTGCTTTCCGTTTTATGTGCACCAATACAAGCCAGTTGAATTGCACTACGGGTGTGAAGAAGGTCCCATACGTTGTATGATTGCAACTGTATCTGGAGTTCATGGTTAGTTGTTTGGTAAAAAAGAAAAAGGAATGCAGCCTTTGCCTTGCATCACCATGTTTCTCCTGATAGCTGGGGAGTCCGTTCTCTCCTCCTTGGCAAAAGAACTCACTAGTTATTAAAACACACTAAGGAAAAAAGAAAAAGAAGAAGGAGGAAAAAAAAAAAAGAGGGTGTGGGGTTTTTTGTGTGTGTTTGAAAAAAAGTACATTTTAAATATAAAACACAGTAAAATGGTTCCGAGGGAAAAAAGAATAAAAAATAAATGTGCTTTGATCCACATAAATTGAAACATGGGTTGTGGTATGTTGGTAACTCCTGTGTTATTTATGGCCATTATCATCCCATCTACACAGTTGCACATATCAGTAAAATCTTTTTTTTAAAAAAGAAACAAAAAACACAAAAAACAGGCACTTCGTAGTTTGTTGACCGTTTGTTTGGGTTTATTTTTTGGGGTCGCGGAGGTCAGAAGAAATCTCAATACGGCCTCCAAACGGACTCATCCATTCTGCCACTAGAATTCAAGACGGTTGGGGAGCTGCTGTGGCTGCCATCCGCCTCCACACCGTCACTCTGGTTGGACAAGTTAGGGTTTAACAGCGTGCTGCCGTTGGACGTGGTGGTGCATGGAGGAAGCATCCTGGAGGGGGAGCGGTCCCCTCCTGGCACCATAGGGAACTGGTATGATCCTGACGAAGTGCCATAGTAGAGATATGGAGTGCTGCTGGTCTGGAAAGGTCCACTTTGGTTTTGGGAAGAGCCGGGGTAGGGTGGTGGTAGGTAGGTGTGGTAGTGAGTGGTTGCGGACATACCCAGTGACATGCCTGAGGTGACTGGCGGTGTATAGGTAAAGGTGGCTGGATAGTGCATTCGTGGGTTGGAGAAGCGGCTCTCAGTGAGGGATGAAATGCTTGTGAACTGCCTGGGATCTGAAAATGGGCCCAGCTCTGAAGCACCTAAAAAATTATAACAAAAGATGGGGGAAAACAATTCTGTAAATACCATTTTTTGTATCAAGTGATGATAGAATTTTATTTCTCTAAGAAAACCCACTTCTTTTGGTCCCCAAGAGAACAGCAGATCATATCAAATAACACATTGCAAGGAACAGAGTCATACACCTGTCTTCTACAAGCGTTGGGCCAAACTCATCCCTCGTCTAACTCCACCGATGCCAATGGAGGGAGCAGCATTGCCAACCTGAAGTGTGTTCAAAGGTGACAAGTCAGGCCGGGGGAAAAAGAAAAATCTCAAAAATCAAGAGATTGAAAAAGATCCAAAAAAGAGGAAGGTGGATTTGGAGTTGATTTGCCTTCTGGTTTCTGAGCTTTGAGGGTTATGCGCCTCTGGGTATTTTCCTATAGCCTCTCAAGAAACTCAGGTCTGGTTGCACATGAAAAGTGAGAATCCCACCTCAGCACATGCCGCTGGGAGCTGAGGTATCAAGAAAGCAGAAATTACCGTGCAACTTGTAATAAACTACAAGAGTTGGCAACACCAAGTTAGTTGCACCACTGACACCAGGGGAGTTACACTGGGGGTGACTAAGCCCCACTTCTTGCCTTAAATCAATTTATGCAGGTTGAGAACCTGGTCAGATACTTCCTATAGCCAAAAAATTATTATTTGCTGTGTCCGAAGGATGGGCAAAGCCACTGAGCTGATAGCAAAGATTCAAATTTTACTTTTCAGTGCAGTCGATGGAAAATTACAAGCCCAACACTCTTGTTGCTCTTGAAAGAAGTTGTTTTCCTATGTAGTTTGTGCTGTCTGGTTGAAAAAAAAAAGAAAAAAAAAAAGACCACACAGTTTATAGCTACTGTGAACGTCTGGATGGTAACACTGTGAATTGGAGTCTAACGCAAAACAGGGACGAGTAAACTCATTTTGCCTAATTTCTAATCCCACATCAAACACCTAAAGCAGAGCTGGAAAGCAATCGTTAGTAGCTTGGTGATCTGCTTAGGAGACTGTGGGATGGACAGGAGCAGAAGAAAAAGATGGTGGAAGCTCGTGCTGAGAGCCAAAAAGAGGGGAAAACAAAAAGGGTGTGGGAAAATGGATGGGGGAAAGAGAAGCCTAATGCAGAAATGCAGTGCAGGAGGGAGGGAAATACATTGATTGGTATGCATTATATACGTACATAGGATTTTAGGGAGAGTGAGCTTGAAAGAGCAGGATATAAATAAAGAAGAAAAAATTATGAAACGGATCGGACTTCCCCAGCTGACCATTCTACAGCATTACCACACAAGGGTTTGCCCGTCTCTGTCAACCTACTGAATCTGATCTAACTGCAAGGAAAATACAGCACCCTCTAACACTGAAATGCTAAACACTGGAACACCCTGTGTATCCTCCGTGTAAGATGCAGCAATTCCTTGTAGATAGACTTTGGATCTGACCTGCCTTTCTGGTGCTGTGTAGGAGAAAGGTCCCTCCAGCCCTTCTGCTCTTGACTCCCTGTAGCACCCACAATGGTGGTTGTTGCGATAAGCCAGAGACTCAACAGACCCTGCTACCTTGTGTGGCACCTCTTGTGATTTAGATCACCGTCCTCTCCTGTTCAACCAGCTCATTTAACCCATGCCTTCAACGATATCTAAAAGCATCAGGGGACAAAGCTCAGGCACTGCTTGGGTTCAGGATGGAGGACCTGGGCCACAGTCAGCCAAGCATCAAAATCATGCAGCCTGAAACGCAGGGTTGATAATCCACCGTCTCAAAAGATACTGAGCACAGAGCTTTAAATGGGCAGTAAAAGACCTTTTTTAACTCTGACAATGTGATTACTATTATCTTTATCTGGAACCGAATCAGTGACCTAGGGGTGAATGGGTCTGTCTCCATCACCAACCCCTCCAACCACAGCGCCATGGAATGTAATATAACTTGTACCTTTACAGCAAACACTCTACTACTTGATGCAACTTCTTTCGTTCCCAACTGCAAACAATAGCCAGAGGCGATACCACCCAGATTCAAAGCTGTAATTTTGGAACACTATCCTTTATATTGTGAACAGGTCTGATATGTATCTGGAAATACAAGGTTAGAACATAATTTCCCCAGCTGCTCAAAATACAGAGTTTCAATCTGCTACTGCTTATAGTTGGGTTGGTCTTTTTTTCCTTGTTATTGCAACTCTCCCAACACGAACAGAGTTGCTCTTAGTTTACCCTAATAGAAGCTAAACAAGACTTTTATAATCAAAGGCAGAATTGGTATGAGTATAAAGGTATAGAAGAACATCTGCATTTTTGGTTTCTTTGCAACCTTTTTTTTTTTTTAATAATGAACTATCCCCACAGTTTTACACATTAAAAAGCAATCTCCCTTTCGGAGTTAGATCCAAATATTATCTGTATGGGGGCTGCCAAGAGATCATGTACAGGTTGAATGACTGGGAATGTGCACACCACACGTAGGCATTTCTAATGTGGGGCTACAGACCTCCTTACATACCCTAGTAAATCCACACTTGTTTGTTTTAACTGTTGCTTGTAAAGCACAATACTATTTACCCAAAGGCCAAATAACCATAACCCTTTCTTATCTCACTCATGGATGTGTCTGCATGGCTCCGGCATCCTCACTTCTTCACCACCACCCCCCCGCTCCTTTTGCCCAAATGCCTTTTGCTGTCTCTGAACTCCCTGCATTAGGCTGCTATTTGTTCCTGGCCTTCTGTATTTCCATTGTGTAAAGATATTTTTGGAGATCAGAAGTTTTCTGTGATGCCTGTCCTAAAGCCTCTCTTCTAAGCAGGTCTAGAAACATTAAAAAGTCACGTCTAAAATTCAGCTTCTTGCCATCCTCACTGCTACGCAATCCCACTGATGCGTTTTCACCGTCTCTCTCTTCTACTTCATCTTAAGGCTGATTTTGGCTCTAACTTGCAAACACCGGATGCATATTCATTTATATATATTTAGGTGTCTTTCTTGGACCGGGAAGACAAATAGCTCTTCTGGGTATGGCACCCATCCTTGTATACCTACTTGCACACAAATAGTGATGTCGATCAGCAATACAGCAACATGACAGTGCAAGTAAATAATTTATTTATTCCTCTCCCCAGTAGGATTAAAGATTTATGTTAATTTTTGCTCCATCAGAGCAAGAAAACAATTTGCATCTGTGAATTCCCACTCTCGTGATAACTTGTATTAAATGGGTGAAGCATAGATCCTCCGCCCTACATTGTAGCCACACGATTGCAAAACCACACTTGTGTAGAGAAGACACTTTGTTTTGCACTGCCAGAAAGGGAAACATGGCTACAAGCACAGCAAGTGACTGTCTTTCCCTGTGTACTCTGATCAGCTCACCGTGTTTGACAATGCAGAAAAAAAAAATTTATTTAAAAAAAAAAACCCAAACCCAGCAACTTTACATCTGAAGGAGCCCAAGTTAAATTGTTTTAAATCTTCCAAGCTGATTCCTCCCCAACATAACGCCTATATGTTTAGAACAGAAAAGTGGTAATGTTATATGCCAATATATGTGCTAACATCCTAGATTTGAGAATACTGCTCCGGTGTGCTTCATATTTAGAATACGAACAATTAAAATTCCATGTGGTTTCACTTATTTTGATGCAGAAGCCTCATTAAAAAAACCTAGACTTGGGCATTTGCCAGCAGCCAACTAAAATGGTTTTGCATTCGTGCTTAAAACCCAACTTTACCTGTTGCAGCTTTGCAGCTCTACCGTTCGCAACTGAATGTGTACCATGGTCATTTCTCTCTTTCGGTTTACAGATGCCAGCTAATGCCGGTTAACGTTCATTTCTCAATTAATAAGCTGTGCTTGTGGTTTGCAGAAAATAAGGCAACAAATTTCTGCCAGGTTTACAGCACTTTAGCCAATCGCTTCCAATTATTAAAGATCATAATGTGCAGTGGATAGATTAACTCCTTGTGGGTATAGCAAGCTGACATCTACTTTAAAGGGTTACAGGCTAGTTTTATAACTTAGAAATATTGAGATTTGCTTTTTTTCATGCTATAAGGTCACTACTAAAAAAAAAAAAATAAAGTCCCCTTGGCTTATTGCATATATCTAATAAGGAAATTTATAGCACATCAAGTCAATACACAATCTTTGGGTGCAAGAAACACAGTGGTGCTGTATTCAGCAGTCTCTGAATAGTCTGCCTCAAGGAAACGCAGCTACATGTAGTTAAATATATTTGCCAGTAGCTAATGATTCACTTGTGTTTTGGGGAACTCGAGTGTTAAGTCATTCGCGGAAGCAGAGGCTGGATTTTGTGGGTTTTTTGTTCAATAGTTAGTTCAGGCTGGGACACAACACTTATTGATCTATTTGAATTGTTTGCTCCTTCCCTAACTTCTGCATCCATGAATTGTATGTGCGGCCTGTATTATTTACAGCTGATAATACAGCTTCGCATGAAGTATGCCTCCCTCTTCAGATGATGAGATGATTTTCAGCCTCTTACAGCTTTGCCAAACTTTAAATGTTCTAGCTGAAACTGTCCATGCTGGGCGTCTGTCTCGGGCTAAATTGTGATTTATGCATTTATTTGTTTTTAAAATTTCAGCTGAAGCTCTTCTGCTGGGAAAAAATATATTGTTTTACTAATCTTAAACTCAGAGGAGCCTTCCTTTGAAAAGTTGTACAGCTTCACGCTTTGAAGTAAGGACTTGAACTTTAGGAGTGGCTTTTGTGTGAGAGACGATGCCATGAAAATCCAGCCAAACATGAACAAACCATAAGCATTCTCCCTAAAAATGGGCAGAAGAATCTGTGCCCTGACAAAAACACTTGTCCAGAGGCTGGAATGAAATCCAGGAGTCCAAAGTCCCAAGCGTTTTTTGAAACATCGCAAATACAGCTGAAACACGGAGATGTTCTCACCCATCCCTGTACCAGTCCTGGTCAAGGACCAGTCCATTGGCAGCTCCATTCACTTGAATGGCAGGAACCCTGTGGAAAAGGAGCTGAATGATGGTCCTTGGGGGAGGGGGGGGGATGTTTGTACGATACTGCTAAGAAGAATTTTGGAAGGCGCGGTTACTTGGGGTTTGCTTTTTTTAGAAATCTGAGAAACTATAAACACAATTAGGGACAAACAAAAGGATGTTATTAAGGCTGCCATGAGAAGAGTGAGGAAGTTAGGAAATCCAGCATTCAAGTTACTTCTCCATATGCACTACGGTACAGGACTGAATTACAGGAGAAGATGCTATTCCTTTTGCATGAACTCTCTCACAAAGCAGCGCACAAGCTGACCTCCTCTGGAGATGTATCAGCGGTGAGGAACAGAGAAGACCATGGTCTACACATCCCCCCAATCCATCACTGGAAGAAATCAGAAGGCGTGAAGTGACTAACCCAATTTTTTCCCGAGCAAATCAGATTTTATAAGTTTCTACCACACTGCTCCTACACGACTCTGTTGCAGTCTTTCCAAATCACATTTTTTTACTTCTCTCATTTTCTGTGCCCAGCAAAGACGTTGGCTTCTCATTTGCATGTGCACTAAATATTCACAGCTACAGCGGAAGCCAACAGGCCCACGGGTCTGAACCTAAGGTTAAAGATGCCATACAGTTAAAAAAAACATGCTGTAGGTGACACAAAGAGGTTGCTCTGAATTACACAAGACCTTCAAGTCAGTCTCAGTGCTCTTTTTAAAGCAGGTTCCTTCTTTCTTGGGAACACCGCATTGTGGCAACCTGCATATAAGTGCTATGGAAGAAATATTTGAGCAAGGCCCATCAAGAAATTAAGAATTCCTTCTTCGGAGCAGAACTTAATGCTCTGCAGTAAGCAAGGCCTGGGGAAATGCAAACAAGAAGAAGAAAACAAAATGCTGAAGAGCTGTTCATTAAGTTAGCACTGTCCATCCTGTGTGCTGAATGAGGCAGGAATCCCGTGGGAAAAGTATCATGTGATCCTGTAATTAAAATCTGCAATATAATGCATAAGCAGTATGAAGCTGATTTAAGGTTGCACAGGCAACGTCAGTTCTGACATTTCCCAATTTTTGAGCACTCAGTTTTGCAATCTTAAGGATTCTTTGCCATGTATTTAGAAGTGGGGCAGTAGTTATTTGCTTGTTGGAACTCTTTTGCCTGAGCATCCTTCTGTATCAGGGGCAAAGTGTTATTTTGCTCTTAATTTTGTTAAATTCTTATCACCTGCCTCTTCTAATAAATGTTTAGTGAATCACAGACATCACGAACCTTCTTGTGCCTCCTTCCAGGCAAGACTTGGATTCTCCAGAGTTGCTGCACCAGCCTCCCTCTGGATGCTGCTGCAGGATGGAGCCTGTGACCAAAGTTCCGAAGGATCCCAAACCATTTCCTCCTGTATCTGATCCCGCAAACCTATGCTAGTGCTCAACTACATGTTGTAGCTCATGGCCCCTCCTCCCACACATCTAGCCCTGAGCAGAAATAACGCACAGGGCTTCTCCCTCCCCAGTTCACTTTGGGGATGAGTAGGCATCATCTGAATACTTGCCACCATTTATCATAGGAAACAGTGTGTTTTCTAATGGCCTTTCCCTCCTTTTCACTCAGAATAAAAAAAAAAAATCGAGGGAGGAAAAAAAAATAAAACTATTTAACTTTTTTTTTTTTTTTCATTCCCCTCCCCTGATTACCTCAAGCAGGTCTCCTGGAAACAATAGCAGCAGAAAAGGTGTGAACTGTACCCCCCTCCATTCCTTCACCTCAACAAGGTGTTAACTTCAAGGCCTAGTTGGGACCATTTAAACTGCAACATTATAAAGCACAGCAGCCTCACAAAAGTCAGAGGGAGGAAGGAACGTTTTAACCCCTTCAGAGCCTGATACGCAACACGCAAGAACCTAATTGTCAGGCGTCTCTCCTCTCCTTCCCTCCGTACCCCAGTTCACATGGTAAACTGCACACTTGTGGCTTCTGGTATTTGGGTAAAAGGACTTTGGCACCTCAAATACCACGGATTAATTTGCAGATAGATGTTTTACACTGGATTTATGGTGCAGCACCTAAGCCCTTTGCTGAGAGAAACACCCCATAAATAACATAATTAGAAGCAACCATTAAAGTACCACTCATGCAAATAGAGGAGAGGTTTCCCAAGCGGAGCTGTTACATTGCTAAATCGGTAAATTGGGCTCTCTTTGCACTTCTCCAGCCTGGACTCCGCCATGACCTGCCTGGATCACTCAATAGGACTTTTCTGCTGGATGAACTGTGCTGGAAGAAGGTGATTTTTCTTTAAGCACCTGGGTCTTGCCCGGTGACACTGTGCATTGAAAATACAAGTGGCTGGCTGCTGGGTGCACCTCAAGAGGTAGCACATCTTAAATTTAGGAACATCAGTGGGTAGGAATTCCTCCTGTGTGTGGAAAATAGCAACAACAAACCTCTCCTAGATGGGAGCAGAAACGGAGCTGTGAAAGCATCAGTCGTCAGTGTTTCATTTATTGACATTGGCTGTTGTGAAGATTCACTTACACGGGGCTCATAAACCTTTCTAATGAGAACCACAGGAGGGGGACAAATGGTCGTATTGCAGAAATACATTCTCAGCTAGCAGTTGTGACCTGCCACCCATGGACACCGATTAGCCAGGTGTGATGAGGAACTCTGAACTACTCAGTCTTTGCCATCTCATCTCAGTGACTTCAGTCTTGAGCCTTCACGGGTGATTCAGGTGGACAGGGATTGGTAGTATATCAAAAGCCCACCCAGTTGTTTAAAGCCTCAGGCCATCTACGTGCTACATTGGAAGCAAAAAGTAAATAACATTTCCTGGAAATAAGCCTAGCAGCTCTGCAACGCCGCATGGCGCAAACACCAGACACAAGCACATATCGCTCTCGGTTCAGTTTTCCCCAATTTTTCCTGCCTGAATTTCAGCCGCTGCTGGTTTTCACCAATCCCAGCCTAAACGCATCAGAAGGAACATTTGAGGCTTTTCTTGGATAGCAACCTCAGCCGCGCTGTATACAGCAAGGGGGTGAAGCCACAGGGCTGGGTGCTGCAACACGTGCATGGTGACGGTGAGTGTCCGCACATGAATCCTGTATAAATCCAGTGAATGGGAAGATAATATACATCGGGGCTAGAGGTCTATTTTTTTTTGTTAATTTTTTTTTTATTCAGAAAAATGTGCCTTAACTATCCAGTATAAATATTTGTTTCCAATGTTGTCATGAATTGTACTTTTCCACTGCATGCTAGCAACTCAGAAATACCATCTGATCCTCAAGCAGACACAAAGAAACTATGTTTTGCAGGGGTGGGCAAGGGAGGGGGGGGGAAGCCCTTGGCCTTGCTCTGTAGTTTCACCCATTAAACTCCTTTTTTCCTCCCCATCCAAATTTTCCTTTCAAATGTCATTCAACTAATACATGTCCCTCCCTAGGACAGAGGATTCCTTGCTGGTTCTTGATTAAGAGTTTTTTAAGAAGCTGGGAAGGAAGATATTCTTTGAAACTGGATCTACTGTAGGATGGAAGCCAGCATACAGGACACCGTGTCTTTCAGAGAGGGCCACACACAGTGCCACTCCAGTCATATGACTTCTCTGTCACATCCTGAAGCCATTTCCAGCTCGTGTGCGAGTTTGTACTCCCATTTAGAAGAGGATGGGATATATTGGGAACACACATATGGAAACACTTTCAGGGAATCAGTTTCCATGAAATCCATAATGAGCCAAGTGGCTTCAGATGTGGCAGCATGCCTCAGATTAGCCAAAAAAAAAGGAAAAAGAAAAAAAGAAAAAAAAATAGAGGAGAAAAAAAAAAAAGAGAAAAAGAAAAAGGACAAATCTACCCTTTCAGCCCTTATTTCAGATTCAACAGGGAAAAAAAGAATCAAGAAAATATTAAAAACCACTAATGACTTGGGGCTACCAAACAGGGAGCCACAAAAAATACAAGTAATGAGAGCACTCTTTCCTCCCTCCCTCCCTTGAATCACGGTGCTGCTATCAGTGCTTCTGCTGCTCCCAGAAAGCTGCCCCAGCATCCTCCTGCATGCCAAGCTCGGGTGAGGCCAGCAGAGCCATCACCCTGCATGTACCAACGTGCATGGGTCAGGCAAGGCGCCCGCTGTGTGATAACGGGTGCAGGTAATTAAGAGCATTTCCAAAACTGCACTTTGGGTGAATAACTGTCTGTCCCAAGAAAGGCTGTTTTCAGGAGGGACGTCCTCTGGAGGGGGTCGACTGTACCTGGGTCATATTAAAAGCAGGATTTATGGCAGGGGTGATGTGTTTGGTGTTACAGTGATGTCAGGAAGGGAGGGGAGGAGGGGCACTATCATCTGCCCAATGTGCTCCAGTGGTCGAAAGCCGAAGGTCAGGAGCAATCCCCAGGTCCCCTTACTGATGGGTAGCGGAAGTGGCGGGAGCCCACATGTGGATCCTGCTGCCACATCAGTCCCAGGCAGGAGGGAAGCAGTCAGCTCATCTGAACTAGCATGGTGCCAGAACAAATTTTTGCATGGCTGAGGAAACAGGAAGAAGCATGAAGCAAGTGGAAGGAGTTCAAATGGGAACTGAGGAGATGCTACGTGCATCTCTGTGACAGCAAGCCGTGCTTTTATCACCAGAAAATAGCCAGGAATTTGGCTGCTAATTGAGGCCGTATCCTACAAACCCTGCTTTTCCTGACAAACAAATGACTCCACAAATAGTCCCTCTGTTTTCAATAGGGTTATTTGCGGTAGGAGAGACCACCCAACATGAGAGGATCAGGCCCTCTGCTCCCTCACTCTGCAGCTCGCTCAAACCTTCCCTGGCCCAATCCAAACACAAAAATCCCCACAAACTGCAAAGGCCTTTCCTCACTGCTGCTGCTGGAAAAGCCCTGGACGAGAAGCTCTGTGGAAAGGTCTCATGTGCTATTAATACGATGCTCTCCTCTACTTCCGCCTCCGAAACCGGGATTTGCGATTTGTTTCTCAGGCTGTTTCTTTCCACTCTGTCCTCTGCACAGTAAACTAACTCAAAACTTCTGCATCAAGGAGAAGGTCTCTTTTAAAGTTTTGCTTGGCTTTGCTTTCAAAGAGTTGTCTGTATATTTTAGAATATGTAGAATTTGCCTTTGATTTAAACCTCTCTCTTTAACAATAGACAAGAGACGATTTCTCTGCTGAGCGATTTAAACAAAAACAAACATATTTTGGTTACTCGGGCCTTGCTCTCAAAACATGCTGCTCTTTTCTTTTTTTTCTTTTCCAGAGAAAAATCAAACCCTTCAAATTGTTACCCTTCTGGCCGAAAAACCCTTTCAATTTACAAACATAGATAGTCCAATTATTTCGGGTTTTTTCTTTCCTCTGAACAATATCATACACGGAGGAAGAAAATGCACCTCCTCATCCCCCAGACATCCATAAAAACACACCGCCCCCTCATCCAAACAACTAAACCCACACTTTTCCCCTCCGAAATCACATTTCCCTTCAATGGACACTTCCACCCTCGGTTCCTGTCCTCATCCAGGACCATGATGTTGGGGTTTCTTCATATTTTTGTGTTGGTTTTATTTTCTCCTCCCCAGCATGAAGTCCTGTGTCTGCAGAGGTAAACAGACACACCTCGCCCTGCGGGGAGGCAGCTGAAAGCATCTGCTTGTGTCCAGAGTGGGAGCTGCATGGGAGCCTGCATGAGCAGCCGCTCCGCAGGCGATGAGGGCACTTAGCCCACAGAAAGCTTCTGGATACTGGAGAAATGAGAGGGGAGACACCGGGGAGGCATTTCCATCTTAGGTTAAAGATTTTAGCAGCAGGGGAAATAACGCTGTTGGAGTGAAAACAGCGGAAAATAACTCGCCCAGCGACGGCCAGGGTTTTTTTCCCTTGCAGTGAGAACATAACATTTCCCCCAAGTAACACGAACAGCGGTAACATCAGGCCGTGATAAAACCATTGAACATGTCAGCATGACTCAAGGCCCACCGGTCAAATCTGGGGAGGCTCAGGGTGCAAAGGAGCCCTGCAGGGAGGTACATGGGCAAACACCAAGCCGAACGACCGTGCTCACCCCATGGGGCAGAGAGACAGGAGCTGGGGGATGTCCCAACCCTCAACATCACAGGAGCAAAGCTGTGGCTCTTGACAAGCCGCAGAGCAGAACTCACCACCGTGCAACACAGGCTGCCCCGAGCTCCACCACAAGCTTCAGGGAGACGGGGAAAATCTTGGCACACAGCTATCAGGCTGGTTTAGCTAGAGCTGCTGCACTATACCGAAGAATCAAACATACTAAGCAGTGCAAAGACCTACAGAGGTTTCAATCCATCCATTTAGGCACTCAGCGCCCAATTAGATACCGAACTGCCATCGGATTTGGCAGGACACAGATTGCTAAATGCAGCTCTGTAACAGGGCTAGGGACACTGCACTCCTGCTCATATTCAGCACCGCGCTGCTTCAGCAATACATGATTTTCAATTTAATTCAGTAAAAGCAGTGTAAAGCCTTACGTATATTTTAATTCATTTCAGACCCAAACTGAGCTTCTTGCTAAGCCAAAGGCAGACTACTGTAAGCTAAGTTTCAATACATTATTCACATCTCCATTCGTCAACTGAGCTTAAACCAGCCCAACTTTGGACACCTCTAAATAAAGGCTTCTTCTCCATCGTGTAAAGTCTGAATAGGGGTTTTATCCTCCTGGAAAACTGGTGATGAGAAGAAACAGATATTGGCCTGTGATAGCTCTCATCATAAGGCTGTTTGCTCTATGAGGCTACACCATGAGCAGCTCAAATCACTGTTGATGGTCTGAACTTAAAATCTATGTTATCACATCTCAAATAAACCACAGTCACTTGAGTGGCAGAGTGGGCAGAGCTCATGGTAAAAGTGAGATACTGCAGTTCTGTGACAGGCGACTGAGAATCACCGTCTTGCGCTCACCATAGGCTATAGAAATGCACACTCCCACCAAAGTCTAATTCAGCCTGTAGTTAAATCAGGATAACCTGACTAGACTCTGAATTTGCTTTATTTCCAATGAGAGCTTGGACAACCTAGAGATAGGCTTGTGAAAAATGAATATATCATGAAGATACTGCATGGGATAACTGCATATCAGTTAAAAAAATAAATAAAGAATGATAAACCAATTAAATAAATAAATAAAATGAAGCACGCATTACTTAGACATTTGGAAAGCCCACTTGTCCATTAAGCTGTTGAAAGGGGAAATGTGAGGCATTGCTTTCTGGCTCTTGCTACTGATTTATTTTGTGACTTTGGGCATGTAACCTGATTTTCCTGGCTAAATTTTGGTTGCTATAAGATGGATATTTTAATAAATTGTATTAGCCAAGTGACAAAGGTCAGTAGCACAGTTTGGAAAATTCTGTGCAATCCTTTGTTGGAAGGTGTTGTAAAGTTAAAAAGCTTAAAGGCAAAACTCATCAGACATTTTGATAAGCCCTTCAACAGGTGAAGACACAGAAAAAGTGGAAGTCAGACTGAGTACAGAGAACTCGGCTTATAAATAAGCTTCCATACGCAATCCTGATGTCTGAAGCAAAAAGAGGATACAAAGCCAGCCTGAATTATCACCTTCAGCTGTCTTCATCTGCTAGAGAAAGCAACAGTTAGAATTGCTTTAAACTAAAAGTCCCTCCAGCGCATCTGCAGAGCAGACTGGTGAGAGCAGAAGCTGGCCCGGCTGAGGACCAGGCGCCATGCTCCAGCTCCACTGCAGCTGGAACGGTTTCCTCCATGGGCAAGCAGCCTGTCCTCAAAACAGCTCCAAACCAGTCTGGCCCACCTACGTGGGCCAGGCCAAACTAGGAACCGGTTGGGTTTGGATTACCCTTAAACCCAGCTTCCTATCTAATTTTGGAATCTAATACTATGGCTCCTAATTAGGCTCCAGTGGTACTTAGATCCTCCCCGGAGCTCCTTTTCACCCATTAAAAAAAACCCAGCATGGGTTGGCTTTTAGCAGGAATCAAAATGAAAACAAAAACAAACAAAAAATCCCTTCACAGGGAGATATTTGAGAGAGGAAGAGGGAAGAAAGGGGAAGAGAGGTGCCTTTCTCCCATTGCCAGGATTCTTCTGTGGCTCCTCTGGCCATGCCAGCATCCACATCACAGTTCCCGGGGACTTCCTCTGTGGAGCTTCTGTAAGATGCCTCTTCCAATGAGCCGTTTCATCTCAGGCTTATGTTGCAGAGATTTTGGGTCAGCAGCCCTCCTGTTGTTTTTGAGCCACTTGCTTCCCTTCCTATTTGGTAAACTAGTCACCTTTGCAGAAAGGTCTAATTCTCAGTCCTGTCTCCCCCAGTCCAGTCCCAAGCGTGTACGATTCGTCCCCTAGGGCTATCTAAAGAGCTAGACGCCATGCTAAAGAGCATCAGTGCTCTTTCTCACACAGGTTTCTACCCTACAGTTTCCCTCAGTCAATGCTGGCAGCAGTCTAAGTCTATTTGCCATGCCACGGTGATGACTCCCACTTTATGGCCAGTAGTCTCATTCAGAGGCCCAGGGATATTTTGGATGTATGTGTAAAGCCCCCATCATTTCTCAAGCATTTATTCATATGTTCTTTTATAACGTTAGGCTTGACTTCCTTTGTTTTTAAGTTTATTTTCTAAAATTCTTTTAACTGCACTGAAATGATCTATTTCAACCTTAATGAAGTTTTTTGGCTGGGATTTTTCCTTCTCTGGGACATAGTTTTGTTTTTGTTTTCAATGGCAGCAATACACGTAACGAGCTGGCTGCACTTAACAGGAATGACCTGCAGATGTTGAATCCTACTCTGCACAGAGGGGCACAGATCATATGATCTCACGTGGTCCCTGTTAGTCCTATATGACTATGATACTACAGACCTATAGGAAACAAAAGAATTGATCTAGTGGCTCCTCTGGGATTATTCCCACCTACCTAAAGGTAAGTAGATTCACAGAGAACTATCAACAGCAACTAAATAAATGACACAGATATAGACCTCCAGCTTTGGAAACCCCTACAGCCTGGGTATATATATATATGCCTCTCTCTCTCTCTCTCTCTCTCTTTTGCTTTTACACTGCAGGGGAACTGAATGACCACTTTTAGATATACTGAGAAGGTGATGGGTCCTGGATGGACACTTAGCCTAACCTGGAGAGGCCGACTTTCTTCCCCATTCAGCTTTTCCGGTGATGATGCTGACCAACAATACTTGCCTCTCATTACAAGCTGTAACAAGCAGCTTTGTGCTTTTTTCCTGCTGCCCCCGAAACCTGGGAAGACGTGAAGAGCCACAGAAGTATCTCAGCACTCTCCTTCAAGCACCATCCTTGCACTCACTTTTGACTCATTCTCACTACCACCAAGCTCAAGCAAGGCTGCAGACACTGCTATCACACTGATGGCTCTCTTCATGTTTCCTCAACTCCCTCTTGTATTCTGCTATACATCTTGTAACCAGTCGTACTGTATTTCAGAGTGTAAATTCAGAGTTGACCTCTCTTTTTTCCCCTCCTTTTCATTAATTGTATAGTGCTTAGCACAATGGGATCGGACTTCCAGACGCTACCGCAAAACAAACAATATCAGCAGCTGCTGCCTATCGCGTGGTCAGCGGCGATTCCAGCAAAGGCCCATTAGCTGCTCACAAATACAACCATTACTTTGATCACTGAACCACATCGCCTACAGTAGCCAAACTTGGGTGCTTCAGCTGAAGTCAAAACCTCACATGAAGCCTTGTCAAAGGGACTGGCAACGGGATTGATCTCCAGTTCCTGGCAATCTTTCAATCCCGTGTTCAGCCTTCAACACAACACAGAACATAATTTCAGCACAGAGTTAACTACAGCAAGCTGTGTTTTTACAGACATCTGTCACCTAAAAATGATGCATCATATTCATTTGGTCCTGTACCTGTGCTGCAATCCTGTTTTCCAGGCAAACTCATTGTGTAGACTAATTATATAAACTAAAACAAGATGGACAAGGGACATAGAAAAGCACTGATGCCTATGGATCAGAGAGAGATAGCCCGGTTAACCATTAAAAACAAGTGGAAATAATGCAGGTAGCATCACTAGAGCTTGTGTAGGGACTTTTCATCTCACTTAAATGAAAGGCTTTGTGAGTACTGCTCCTAAACCAAGTGTACTGCCTTCCACTTCTCACTGCTGGAGAAATGTGATGTTAAGAGGCAGAAAATCAATGTGAGATGTCCGAACTCTACATTTTGCTTTCAGAATTGAACCTTGTCTTCAATGCCTCCAGGCTGTTTTCCTCCAGTGGTGCTCTCCTCTCAGCACATTTGCTCCTCTGCTTCACAAGAGCCCTCGGAGGCTTTCTCCAGCTACCCAACAGGGCCACATTTGACAGAGCAAACGGTCACTAAACCTGGCGGGAAAAGCCCCCATGACAACATCTGTGTTTCTTAAAATGAAAACTTAAACAGCGTATGAAAACCAGGGGAGAACGCGCATCCCACTGTCCCATTCCTGTATCTCCATATAGGGTAGTGGAGGAGGAATTAAATTTATTTTGTTTGGAAAAAATAGGAGGGATTTTACAATTAGACAAATACAAAAGCAGAAATAATCTTAAAGGAATAGCAGAAGCCCACAAAGTCAGTGAAAAATGCTTTCTCAGTGCATTTTTTCAGGTAGGCTGGAAGAGTCCCACTAGTAATTCAACTAAAACTAACTCCTTTTCAGAGGATACTGTAGGAGGTTGATTAGGGAAGGGAACTTCCACTATTGCAGAGATCAGAGTGAACCCACAGCAAACTTAAATGACAAAAATATTTTTGCACAGTGCCTCTCCAGCCTCCATGCAAGATAAACCAGTTCTGCATCCCACAATGTCCTGTTCCTTGTGGTTTTTGCCATTTCCCTGAGACCCATCACCATAAAACCTACAGAAACCCACTTGAACCTCCGAAATAAATATCAATGCTGCAATCTGGCAGACAAAGTTATAGCAAGTTCAAATGAGTGGAAACTAAAGTTACACAAATTCAGACTAGTAATAAGACCCATATTTTCAAAGTGAACTTTTAAATGAAGACCAACTGAATTTTTGAGTCTCTCTTTTTTCTTTTTCTTTCTTTCTTTCTTTTTCTTTCTTTCTTTCTTTCTTTCTTTCTTTCTTTCTTTCTTTCTTTCTTTCTTTCTTTCTTTCTTTCTTTCTTTCTTTCTTTCTTTCTTTCTTTCTTTCTTTCTTTCTTTCTTTCTTTCTTTTTCTTTCTTTCTTTCTTTCTTTCTTTCTTTCTTTCTTTCTTTCTTTCTTTCTTTCTTTCTTTCTTTCTTTCTTTCTTTTTCTTTCTTTCTTCCTTTCTTTCTTTCCTTCTTTCTTTCTTTCCTTCTTTCTTTCTTCCTTCCTTCCTTCCTTTTCTTTCTTTCTCTCTCTCTCTCTCTTTCTCTCTCTCTCTCTCTCTCTCTCTCTCTCTTTCTCTCCCTCTCTCTTTCCCTCTTCTCTCTCTTCCTTAACTTCTTTCCTTTCCTTTCTGCCTGCCTCCCTTTCTGACTTTCTGTCTTTCTTTCAAAATCTTACAACTGGGTTCAAACAAGATGATGACTTGGACTTCACTGTATTAATAACCTATGAATCTATATCTATGTTATAAGATCCTTATATCAAATTATTCTCCCCTGAGCTTTATAGACAAAGCTTCACCATTGCTAAAAATCTTTGCCTGCCACAAAAAGTCCTCGGACACAGAAGCACCATCAAGCACCACGTGGGTGCAGGGTTGGGTTCCCCCAAGGGGACCCTGCACCACCCGCACACCATTTTTACAGACATGGGGAACCTGTCCCAAGCTCAGGAAAGTATCGCCTGCTTTGATCCCTTCTCTCACTCTTTTTGAGTCACTCTGAGAGCAAATATTAAGAGATTTACAGATTAGCGTCCCCAAATACCCTCCCTTTATGCATATGAAATAGTTCCTTCTCTCTTAATAACATCCTTTATGAGCCACGTGAAGGTGTACACCTTCATTTTATCTTATTCATCTTCCTCTCCACTGCCTCCACTGCCTACGTTGTTTACTTTTGTACAACCGGAGGAAGCCTGAACCAGTTGCATGGCTCTTACCTTCTCTTTCAGTCACCAGTATCAGCCCAGTATCACCATTATCAATGCTCTTTTAAATCTGACAAGCAAACTAGCGTGACACCAAATCCTCTTCTGCTAAAACATCCATTGAGAGGGGAGGAGATTTGGGCATCTGTAAAATGGGACCAACAGCCATTACTAAACCACTTCAAAAAGGTGTTGTGAAGGTTTCTAGGCTCTAACACTCCCTTCCTGACCAAATTCAGCGTGCTGAAACTCTGCATGGCCAGAACTGTGAGGAAACTACACTGAAAGTCAAGGCAGCTCCAGGTGTTTCCACCAGCAGCTTTTGCATCTTGAATTGCAGTTTTTAGTGTTAGATTTGCAGAATTGTGTCTTTTAAACCACATGACTCCTGGGGGACATAAGATACTTTTCTACCTATCTGGTACCAAAGAGAGTCACATTCTCCAAAGGACCAATTTCTCACACATTTTCAGGAACCATTTCATAAATTCAGCTTCTACAATCCATCAAACCAGATTCAGCCTCAAGGCTAGAGTAAGTGATCCTGATCACCCTATATGGACCAAATAGCTTCATGTATGGAGTTAGACTTCTTGTCCATATCAGGACACATGAGGTCCTGCATCAGCCACCAGTGTTGGCTTCATCCTTGGTAGCAAACCAAGAGTGATTTCACCAACGGAATGGAGAAACCATCATACACCTTCGTACAAGGATGAAACAAAGAGCTCGGTCCCACAGCCTGCCTGTTAGGAACTTATTGACTGTGACAGGATTTACTGTTGACTTTATTTTACACATCTAGGTGATGGCTCAGGATCTGGCCCTTTGAAAGTCTGGAACTGAGTGCCCAGCTACCCCATTAACAATTACCATTCTGTTTACAAAACCCAGCAGAGTCAGTAAGAATAATCATTACAAAACATACTCAGACTGTGATTCCGGTTTAAGTTAATATAATTTTAATGAGTTCTTCAGAAAAGGCTTGGCACTTATGGAAAATTTCCTTAATTAATATCAGACCCTAAATTAGTAATAAAAAAAAAAAAAAAAAAAGAGAGAAAAAAGCCCTGAATATCATTTGGTCTCAAGCTGGAACCAAAGTATGTTTTGGCATCATTACTAACTGTTAGCAGCAAGTTCTGGAAACAGATGCAAATCTTGATATGTGTCCTAAATATAAAACACATTGCAAAAAAAAAAGCTCAGATAAAAATATATCTATACATCCACATATATTTGAGTGTGCTATTTCCTGCCTGTATCAGCAACAAATTTATTCCATTTGAAAACATTCCACTTGTTTCTTTTTGGTATTTTTAAAATCCCTTATTTCAGGAATAAAAACTCTCCTTCTGCCTTCATTTTTTCCTGTTTATTTCCTCTCCCGACAGCCTTTTTAAGTAAATGAAAAGGGCTTAAAGACGCGCATTATAATATTCAAACATCTGAAAATCAGCCCGCTTGTTTTACCACCTAAATATGGGTAGAGGTGCCTAATTTGAGGCCACCCACACTAGAAGAATTTGGCCTTCGTCCTTGAGGTAGGGATCATGCAACGCATCCTCTGGACAATTACCCCAATGAGACATTTTACCCAGTGGAGAGGCTGCTACTGAAACCCCACCGACGAGTGCCAAGGTGCTGAGATTCCCAGGTGGCACCGAGTGGGCAGGAGACTAAAAATGGAAAACCTGTGGTAAACAAAATAAATAGAACCACTGAAAAATAATGGGGGGGCTCGGGGGGAAAGACAAGTTACAAGTGTAGGGAGAGTAGCAAAATGAGTGGGTTGTTTCTGAAGACCTGAGCTCCCTCAAGTTCTTTACTTTGACTTTACTCAGTGTCACCTTGCAGGGAAAGCATTGAAAATTAACTAGGAGAAATGGAGACAGAGACAACCTTGAGGCTCAGCTTCCATTAAAAAAAAAAAAAAAAGAAGAAGAAGAAGACAGAGCGAAAATTGTTATAGTCACCAAGAAAAACATCGCAGCGTAGTGAGAGCACCAGAAACAGAGCTGGCTTCTTGGGTTTGCCAAGAGCCTGAGACAATATTGCTGAAGCGTGAACTGCTCATTCATTTCAGGAGCTGCTAACACCAACCCTGTTGCTGGCAGCGGTCACAGCGTTAACCATTTCTCTGCTCCCCAGAGCACATGAAGAGGAAAAGAATTGTATTGTGGAGACAGAATTAATGCCTTCAAGGTTCAGTCCTGAAATGTGCTTATAACCCACAACATCTAATGAAGTTAGTGGGAATTAAGGGATGCAAGAATAGCTCCTTCACATGACCATGGGTTTTACTTAGTGGCTGTAAAGTTTTCTTAGATCCCTAGAGGAAGAGAGGCAACTTTTCTTTCTTAAATTTAATAATTTTCCAAGTCCAATTCCCCCTTCAGAAAGGGAAAATCCTTTTCACAAAGATCATGTGTGCAAAATCCAAGGTAATTCACATTCAGGGTTAGAAACCCAAGTTGATGACCAGTACAGGATCTCAAGAAAAACCAGCCCATCACTCAGAGCCAGTTTCTCATCAACATACAAACACTAAATCCAGAGGTTCAGCTGGAGCTGCTTGTATTATATGTGGATTTTTTATTTTAAGATTTGTAGTCTTGGAAGAATGAAAATTAAGTTGCTTAAAGGAACAATATTGTCACTCCTTAGGTCATGACTGGTGTTTGCAGGGTTGTATTTGTACTTACCAGCCCTCAGTGAGCTGGGCAAACAGGAATATTTTTTAAATTTGGTATCTGATGAAGGTTCAGGATGGTCCAAATCAATATGGACATATATTCAAAAGTGAAACTAATTAATGGGAAGTCTTGGCCACACTCAAACTAACAAATAGCCCAGGGTCAGGGCCCATTTTCTGGCTGTAAATCTAGCTGGGATGGTTTGGTCAGAGCTGCAATATTAAATCCTTTTATTCTCCACAATGGGGTGTCTGCCTTCAAGTTGCCCACAGAAAGAGGTTGGGGTCTCTGCTCATTTCCAGACCACAGCTGGGACCTGCTCAGCTCATTGACTATTTAACAGTACCGATGTTTAGCAGCCCAGGCTCTACCATTGTGTAATTTATCAGTAAAGATACTCTTTTCTGGTCACTCTAGTTCAGAGGGATGGGCCTGCAAACTTCTTTCGTTTAGAGGCTGAGCCCAACTTGTCCCTTACCTGTCTCATCATGTCCCTCTTTGATGACACAGTAAATATAAAGACAACTAAATACACCCTGCATGTTGTGAGGACTCCAGCATGTGCAATGGGAGAGTTTGAGCACAGTGGCGAGACCAGCATCCCAAATTCACAGTTATATTAGTGTTGTCAGTATCAGCCAGGGGCTGAAAAAGGCAGGTTTGGTGGATCTTTCCTGCTCTTTAGATTCAGTTTTAATTTTCTCCTTTGTCATATGGGCATTTGTCAAACACAGTTGCATAGGACAGGCTCTTCTGCAGCTGATGCTGAAGGCAGTCATACTATACCTGCAGGGCAGGTCCTCCAGCAGCTTAAGACCTTGGCCCCACCAAAAACAAAAAGCAAGAGACTAGAAGCTAGGCAGAAGGTTGAGGAGGTACAGGAAATGCGTAAGGAAAGAAGTCTCCTTACCTCCGTCCTCAGGAGTATTCTCAACAAAATTAAATTCAAGCTCAAACCTTGCAATCATTGTGCAGATAGAGGTCAGGGTGAGGCAAACTATGGCCAGTTAAACCAGGACTGAGGTATAGCATGTCTATGATATGGATATGTTTATGGGACAGTTAAATCATCTCCTAAACCACCTCACCAAAGGCAGACAATCAGATCAGACATGTCTGTACCTGAACTAGTCACCTAGGCTTGCCTTAGAGCCCACAGAGAGAAACAGGCTCTTCCAAGGAACAACCAGGGACCAATACAGCACTCTGCAGACCATTCAGGTTCTGCAAATGCCAGTTTGTCCCCACCAACTCAAAACAGAGCTCAGGGGAACTGTCTCAGATATGGACATGTATTCTGGGAACATGTACGCACATACCTCCTTCACCAGCTGCAGAGCAGCAGCCCTCTTGCAACTGTAGGAACAACTCCACCTGCACTCCCTGCTTTTGAACCTTGCATGTGTGGAGGACTTGCTGGATGAGTCCCAAAGCTTTATGTAAAATGGCTGTGATGTGTATTTATATGAATCATATGCATTAATTACATAATAGACACTCATGCTCCCCGTCCCACATGCACTTTGGTTATGCATAGGACACAAAGACTGTGCGTTCACTATGAATCATGCCATAAGACTACATCCCCCAGGCAAAACTCTCTCTAGAATGACCGTGTTCATATATTCCCATGGTTTCCAGTACAATATTACTTAATTAAGAATATTAATCTGCTGGGCCACCGACTTTCACTGTCTTGTGAGGAAGTCTGAACAGACAGATATTTTAATAAAATATGGGGAATTCTGCTCTTTTTATGACCAAGCTGGTACAATAAGGTAGGTCAATTGCATGGCCTTGTGAGCTTATTTTGTATATATTCTTGGTATGAACATGAGACTTATGCACCAGAGAGATCACTGGTTCAAAAGTTACATGAGCAATACCAGACAATCTTTTTTCTGCTCCACTTTTCTCGTGAATACTGCCCAAATATGTGTGACACATCACTGCTTGACAGCACAAATACAGCACCAGTCCCCATTTGGAGAATAGACAATGGATATTTGATGTTTGACAGCTGTGGGCACTCATTTGCACGTGCCTGCAGCATGCATGCAAACATTTCATTTGTGCAAAGAAATGGGTCTAGACACTGACATGACCAGTTCAGCCACATTACACCAGTCTGCCCAGATAACTCCTCAGGCTTGCAGCCTTCTGCCCTTTTCCCCTCACCAGTGAGACAAAGAACTTCATGAACTGCTAAGGCAGTCCCCCATCACCTCCTGTCCTGCAGCCCCATAACCTCTTCTGATGCTCAGCTTAAATTAGGACTGAAACGTGGGCATCCTCAACACCAAGAGATGTACCCATCTGAGGATGTACCCAAACTATCATTTTGAGCATGGGATGGATGTGTTTCTGGTCACGGGAGTACCATCAAAACAGCTCTTGAGGGCTGCCACTGACAATACAACCAGGAATCACTCATTTGAAGGACAGCTTTATTAGATGGGATCTTTTCAACATCTGAGTGAGCACAACTTAAGGAATTGTTGAGGCAGAGCCACGGAAGCCTGTGGAAAGGCTGGGATGATGTAAAATTGTGGCAGGTAGGAAGTCCTGTGCCTGTAGGTGTGAAATCCAAGGCCTCAGGGGGAAGTTTTACCCATTTTTCCTCCTGCATGATGTTAAGCAACAGGCAGTAAATATGGCATTCATTAAAATTACCTTGTATACTTTTAACAGCCTTAATAATCAGATTTCTGCCACTGTATCAGAAAGTAAAGTTTGCTTTTACTCAAGGCCTTGTAAAACTCTAATTTCTCCCTCATGCACTGGAGGTGCCTGAAGTGTTCTTACATTTTTAGTGTTTCTTAGAAGTCATTTCCGCACACACACACAACTCCCTGTTCTCCTCTGGAAGATATATCAAGGAACTGAGTGGAGATTCATGTTTCTCTTTGTGCGAGGGATAAACTATTTGCTGTAAAGGGCAGCTTTAAACTTGCATTTCTTTCTCTCTACTTTATATAAAAGAAGGGTTGGATCCTTCCCTCCTTCCTCTAGGTAGAAACTCTTGAGAGGAACCACGGGGTTTGCAGCCCAAGCATCGGAGCTTGTCCTCCCCCCAGGAACGCTGCTCTGAATTTCTGAATGACAGCAGACAACCTTTGGCACCAGAGAAAGATCAAAGCCCCCTTTTTTAAACTTGAATCTAACTGGAAGTGAGATTCCCCATGCTGGGAGAAGGTAAGAGCACTGTGGAGGCGTCGATTGAGCCCCCAGAAGCGTGAAGGCAGCCGACTGCAGAAAAGTTCAGACGGCGGCCACATAATGTACACAGCCAGGTCTTTTAGTCATTTCTGCCTGTGCCCACATGCCAGGCACTCACGTCTGAATACACACAGACAAGCAAGGGCTGCAGGGCAAGTACTTGGTGCTACAGCTGCCGCAGTCCCAGAGGAGCCTCTCCTGGAGGTATTGCTGGGGGCACAATTGCAAAAATAACCCATTCCACAACACACAGAGGACTCAAAGGGAACCTGTTTGTTTCGGGCCAAACAAAGCATTTCCTCAGCATCAAGCAGATGGAGTTGTTTGGGCTTTTTTTTTTTTTTTTTAAGCAAGTCAGTGCATTGCACAGAGAGCCCGCAGGAACCTGCTCCACCACCCTCCAACCCTCATCCCACCTGAAGATGTTGGATATCTCTGAGAAGGCAGAGAGCACTAGGACCTCAGAGGGTTTTTTTGCAGCTGTTTGTTCGAGAAACAAAGCTTCCCTCCTGCGAGATGAAAGAAATCAAGGAGTCTATGCTAATCAAACCCTACACCTCTGCTGGCTGAAGTTCAGCCTCATCAGTGGTGCAGCTCAGTGGAGTGATCAACATCACCAGCCCTATGAGCTTGTGGAAAGGGAAAACACGACAGCAAGAAATTCACCTGGCTGATAGTCAAACAGGTGTATGGCAGCAGCATCCAAGATTATAATAATATCTTGCAAACATGCAAAAAATAGATGTTATAAGACTGATTCTTTGGTTTTCATTAATGAATCATAAAGGCTTTCTTTACATTACACATGCTTTTCTGGCACACGCTGCTGATATTTCCACACTTGCAAGGTTGGAGTTTAAAGACTGAGCCTCCCTCCCCTAAGGTTCCTCATTTTTGGCAAGATACACAAGGTGACTGTGCGCCATGACAAGCGCTATCTTACTTTCAAGTAATCAGATTACTTCACACAGATGGTTTTATCACTGAGACCATTAGAGATGAATTCCACAGTATGCAAATGTACATTCGTTTGATAAAAATAAAGTCTCGGTTCCTCGCTGCTGTCTTGCCTGTGTTCCTAAATGCATTTCCTCTCTCCTGAATCATTCCAAAGCACAATTTGTCCAATCTTTACCCTAAAGTGACTCAGCTAGTTTCTGATAGGCATCTTAAGTACACAATAACTAAGGAAATAGGCTTTCTTGAGCTACTGGATTGAAATGCAGAAGAATCAACCTTAGCCTTGACTATTCAGGAGATAAAGGCAACTATTTGTCATCACACACCCCACAAAAGTAAAGCACCAAAAAAATAGAGATTATCACAACTACTTTATGACATGCAAGCAAACATCCTCTTGGGGGAGGGGGAGCAAGAGAATTTTTTCATGGATTCAGATTCACAATTTAAAAATAGCCCGATCTAAAATGGACCTACAGACACTCAGATGATACATGCTCAGAGCAACACAGCAGCCCTTCCATTCTGAAAAAAAAAGGGACTTTGACCCCTGCCTGCCATGCAGTAACCTTGTTATCACCAGCTGAGCTTTGCTCTTCTGAAGGTTTGTCTGAGGCCACAGGGGCAGCCTCTGCCTGTCCTGTTCCTATCTGCATAATTTTTTTAGGCAAAACACAGTCTTTACCTGAGAGGCGTCTGGGCACATCGGTGATGGCTGGAAGTCCTGTGCCTCGAGTGGAGGACAGGGGAGTTGTGGAGTGAATGGACGGTGAAGTCATCTGGCTCAAGTAGGATGGGTAAGACTGGTCATAGGACCATGGTGGGGATGACTGCGCCTGCCTGGGGTCTAGGGAAAACAAACAAACAAACAAAAAAAGAGTAATTTTTTTTTAAAAGGGAAGAAAGACTGGAGGGCATCAACAGCCTAACTGAAAGAGGTGGGATTCCTGAAAACACGAGTGCTACAAGGAGTGAGAAACACAAACTGCTCCTCTAGGACTCAAGCCCTTCAAGTCTCACTCTGTGCTTTTTCCCTCCCCATAACAATGTTTTTATGGGAACAAACCAATCAGGGAGCAGAGTTTTAAAAGACCTAACAGCTCTGCTGCAAATTCCCGGTGTCTCTCATCCAGGTCTAACAGCATGTTATATACCAGGACTTGCTGGTCCTTGTGGATTCAGATAGATAAGCAGATGTTAAGTATGAACCCCAGGTCTGGGCTTAGGAAGTGGACTTCAGAGGTAGGGAGACTCTAAAGTCAGCGCTTGGCATGCCTGTCAAGTTGTTATCCGGTTCAAACATTGCATGGTAGTGTTTTCACTGCTGAAAATAGTATCCAAGACAGAAAATGTCATTAATCTTATCAGCGTCCATTCAAAAATGTCACATTTGGATGCTGGCCCAATTACCTACAGTCACCTCAATTACAACAATATGAAACCAGATGGTTTGGGATAACTGTCGGAAGCTAATGATGCCTTTTGATGTACTTGCTGCAGCCCACTACAGAGGAAATGATTTTAAGGATAAATGTGGTTTATTTTTTGCTGAAGTGGGTTGCACCAAGTGAGAGAGGGGGAGACCTAGTTTTATTCCCTGGTGTTAGGATTTATAAACCATTTGCTCTCAGTTAATATCTGGTGATAAAGATACCACTGAATGCTTCACAAACCAGTATTTTCATTTCTTTACACTGATAAAAATAAAACACATCCAAACCCAAAGTTTGTTTCAGGCACTGCACGATAAACAGAAGTGTGTCTCTGAACTGGCTGACAGAAATTGCAGCACATCCCTCCAAATCCTCCCCAATATTTTCAGTGAAGGACATCAGGTGCGCTCAGCTTGGAGAACCTGGTAGATCAGAGCACAGTGCTAAGACCCTGCTTTGTGGACAATGCAATAGCTACAGTGCGATAGCCACATGATATAAGCAAGGGAATTTTTTTGGGGAAATTCAACTTTTTCTTTTGTTTTTTTTCTTTTTTAACTCCTTTCCCTGCTCTTCCACACAGCAAAACCTTGTAGCTTCAGCCATTCCTTGTTTATTTTTTCTGTTCAGACATGATTTGTTTGAAGAGATGTCTGGAAAGCAGATACTTCCTTGAAGCAAAATAACTATATAGATATATATAACCTCCCCCAACTTTCCAATTTAATTTTAAGAGGATTTTCCCAGAGTTTGCCATTTATATTAGAGCTGAGTAATATAAATGGTTAACATAAACTCCTCAGAAATCCGAAGGACACTCGATCATTAAATGTAATGAATTTTTTTGTTTTAACAATTTCAAGGCTAGGGTTGTATAGATTGGCGCAGGTTCAAATCTGACTGCTTGTTCTTATATCTGATATCGACATATTTCTCTGCCTCATTCCACTACTATAATTCACCATTCAGTCCATGGTAAATGATCTTCAACTGGGAACGGAAAGCCTAGACTTGCTGGGAAAACAGTCTTAAAATTAATGATGTGTCAGGAGCACAATCTCAAATCCAAGCTCTAAGAGCTTTTCAATCTCCTCTTCCGAATTCAAAACAGAATCCCTAAAAGTTTTGATTTTTTAGGTCAGCTCCAATGCTGGAAGGAAATAATATAGCAGGTAAGGGCTAGAAAAATGAAAAAAAAATCACAGCAAAGGATGTTTGCACAGGATTTTGGTCTAAGATGGAGAAAACCTCAGGAAAGGAACTGCCTTCTGGAGGGCCCCGCTGCTTCTGGAAGTGCAATTCTCATGGCATGAGAAGATTTTGAGAGTCTCTGGCACCCTCACCACTTTGAACACCCATGGCCATATTTCCACCTAACATCCTTAACCTAATAAGCATGCGTGAAGATGTGAGTTTCACCAGAGTTGAATGAGTTACTCCCCAGAGTAAAACACCTGTCTGCTTAGCCCTTGTCAGCGGACGTGCAGCTGAGTCTCACATGGCTTTCTTTGGTCTCTACAATAGATGTTCCCTGAAATGCTACTGGAGCAGAGACTTTGGCCACTGAGTCCAAACCAGCCCATCTCTTCTGGTCCCACACACCATCAAACCAAATCTCCCAGGGGCAAGGAGGGTGCCAGGGGTGCCACATGCAGGTGCCTGACAGTGATTCTGGGGCAGACCCAAGCAGATGCTTATGGGGGAAACACAACAATGTCTTTCAGAGGGTCACCTCCTCTTCACTAGGGCATAGAAGGAATGGAGAAGTTATTCAGCCTGAAACAGCAGGGATGAAGCTACAAGTGGGTTCATGAGAGGTTTTCCTTGGTCTGCTATGGCAAAGAGCAGCTGCCCTGTTTGGTCTGGCTGGAGGGCTCACATGTGTACGCTGAGTTCCTGTGGGCCTAGGGCTTTGTGCCATCACTCAAAGCACCATGTGCTCTGCAGGCACAGCACATCTCCCCCGTTGTGAAAAGCCCAGAGCAGATGAGAAACCTTAGAGGCCTGAGACAGACTGAATGTGGAATCCTCCCTAAAAGCACCCCTCCAAAACAAGGGGAAAAACTAAAATAAAAATACAGCAAACAGCTCAGGAGAAAGCCCCCCACCTTGCCACACAGCAACCCCGGGGAAGGGCTAGCAATGCATTCAACAGCAGCAAAGGAGGCAGAGGGCCACTTTGAGTTGGCATTTGCACTTGAAAATTTGGAGTGATCGCTAAGAGCGGTCCTCCTTTTGCAAACATTTGTTACGCCTGCGTGGGTGTGAAGGAAAGCGCAGCCTTCAGCATATTCACTCACAATGGGGCGTATCGTGTATATGCTAAGAAAGCCTGGGCACAGCTTGGCTGAATGCACAAGCAGCTCTGTTCTGTTTGTGCTTCTAGGTAAACCTCGCCAAAGCAGGAAATACTGAGCATTGCAAATTATTCTGCATCTACATTGTATTGACATATTAACAGTCAGTGGGTGATACACAAGTGGGGTTCTTGACATTTGTGATCTGTGATTGACTTCATTGACGGAAGAGTGATCTTAAAAATTAGTCAAAGACTGGATGCACTGTATAGAAGTAAAAAAAATTATTGACACCCCTCCCCCCCCAGTAACCCATTCTCCCACCGGTGATATTGGCTCTCCAGCAATGTTACTTCTTTTCCTTCAAAATAAATCATAGAATCATAGAATGGTCTGGGTTGGAAGGGACCCCAAGGATCACAGAGTTCCAACCCTCCTGCCACAGGCAGGACCACCAACCTCCAGGCCTGGATCTGCACAAGCTTGCCCAGGGCCCCATCCAACCTGGCCTTGAACACCTCCAGGGATGGGGCATCCACCCCCTCTCTGGGCAGCCTGTTCCAGCCCCTCACCACTCTCTCTATAAAAAACTTCCCCCTAATATCTAATTTAACCCTTTCTTCCTTTAGCTTTAATCCATTCCCCCTTGTCCTGCCATTGTCTACCCTTTTAAAAAGTCGATTCCCCTCCTATTTGTATGCTCCCTTCAGGGACTGAAAGGCTGCAATGAGGTCTGAAGTATCAATGGGGAGAAGAAAAAGACCCATCAATAGCCCTGAAGAATGTTTTTCCCCTGGCACTGGATTATGAAGTTCACACATTTACTACAGAAAAAAAAAAAGAAAAAAAAATCCCATTTTCCAAGCTGAGTTGCATGAACAGAGGATCATCACAGACTCACAGCTCCTCAGCATACCGTCTGCATCACCCCAAAGTTGCAAGCCATGCATGCACTTTGCAAAACCACTCTCAATTCAATCCAGCCATCATCTCTAGCACCGGCTGCTGCAGATTGCATTAGTGCAACTGCCAAAGCTGAAAAGCAAGCTAACTGCATGGAGTTATCTTTTGTAAACACTTAAAGCAAATATCCTCAGTTCTGATCTTAACAAAGGCAAGATGACTTTCTGCATGAGTAACCCGACTATTGTTGTAACTCCACCACCCCCAGCAAAACAACAACAACAAAAATGCAAGTTCCTTCTCTTTGACTATTTCTTAGAAATATTTAAAAGCCCAGGGCTTGATCTGCATTGCCCAGTTCAATCGATGAAGTAAAATCCAACAGAGTTAAACCCCAATGGACACGAGCACAAATTGAGACCAGATTTTGGCCTGAAGAACCTCTAAAACCATTTCTACTCCCACCCCTTAAGAGTCACATTTCTGGAAGAAAAAAACAGCAACACAACACTGAACAAGTCATGCCAGTAGTGCAACTGAATTATAAAGCAGAGGGGGGAGAAGTTAAAAGAAGACTTTAATAGGAGGGACCCAAGCTTTACCAAATGGAGGTTCGCAGTGGCAACTTGCCAGTCGCCTGAAGGATGCAATCAATTTGTATAAAACACAGCAGACTGCAGCCACCCTTGTGTTCATGGCAGCAGAAATCTCAGCTCCACCACCTCAGCTGCCGAGTCTTGCAGCTTTTATTCCACGTTACAGTGGGCTGAAGGCAGAATTCACTCTGCAAGCCTATGACTTGGGGTATTTCAAAGTTACCTGTTCCAGGCCACCATGTGCTTTGCCTGATGTGCTCTCAGATTGATGTGTACCAGCTACAAACTGGTACATGTTTCTGAGCACTGCTGGTCCCAGGTAAAGCACAGCCAAACTCTGATAAAGCGCTTGCGTAGCACCAGTCTAATAATGGCTGCACAGTTTCTGTTTCAACCCTGTCCTGATGATGATGGTCTGGGAGAGCAGACACTGCTCTTGGAGGCAGATGTTACAGAGCTTCATATCCAGAGCTCAGGACAATGATGTGATAAGCACAGCTTCCTGCCTTCTCCCTGACACTGTGAAAGGGCAGCATCCAGCCCATTCCGTCCAAGTCCTGAACAGGAGAATTAAGATGGGACCGGTTCACAGATTCACAGAACTGTAGGGGTTGGAAGGGACCTCCAGAGATCATCTAGTCCAATCCCTCTACCAAAGCAGGTTGCCTAGGACAGGTTGCACAGATAGGTGTCCAGATGGGTTTTGAATATCTCCAGAGATGGAGACTCCACAACCCTCCTGGACAGCCTGACCCAGTGCTCTGTCACCCTCACTGTGAAAAAGTTCTGCATATTGGTGCAGAACTTCCTATGCTAATACCTATGCTATGCTAATAGTGTATGCTAATACCTGTTCTATGCTAATAGTTGCTAACCATCTTCATCCTCCACCTGAGAGTTGAAGGTGCTTTCTGCTCATGGCCTTCCCACCATTCTCAGGTTACACTGAAACCAGTCCCTGTGTGCCAGTGGAGATGGGTCCCCCACACCAATTTCCAGGTAAGCCACCTCTGAAGCCTTTAAATCTGCCTCGTACAACTCTAAAAAATGATGCAAGAGTGAAGTATAATGTTGCTGAAGTGCATGGGGGGGTGAGAAGAGGAAAAGGAAAACAAAAATTCATGGGACCCACGTTTGAGTGCTGTTATTTCAGTGATGAAAGTCACAGGTTGCCTATAGATCAGGCAGTGCCACAGTGGTGATGGACCATGAAACCTCACTTAACTCCCACTTCATGGTCCCCACAGCCCAGCCGCTGGGGTCCTTGTGCTGACCACATTCCTGCCATCATGGACATGGCTTTTCCTGGCCAGCAGAAGCTAATCCTCACTGGTCATGATTAAGAAAAAACAACAGTTTTCCTCGTTTCATAGGGAAACGCTGATGTAACTGCTCAGTGCCTGAATGGGAATGTAATCGGATACGCGAGCAAATTGTGCGAGCGCAGTTAGGGAAAGGGAGAGGAAATAAAGAAAGCAAATATACCGGTATCCAAATGTGAACAGACAGGATCCCTGATTTACGGGCAGCAAGCAGGCTTCAAATTGAATCTGCATTGCCTCAGCAAAGGCATCTGCTTATTGGATGATTTGTTTTTTAATGACCCTTCACTGCTGCTTTTGCAGAATCCTAGTTAAAATGCCATGTCGAATAAGGGCAACTCCATGCCTTGCACTGCTGCAGCCCGGTCCTGTGGTAGGTTAAGGACTGTGCTGTGATTTGTAAAACCTGTACTCCGATACTCTAGGAAAATAAACACAACCCAGACAGAGAAAAGAAATTTAAGAGGGGACCCCAAAGTGCTGAGTTCTTTCAGACTCAGGTGTGGGCCAGCCAGGCTTTAAATATTATTTCTGTTTAATCACATGACAGCTATGCAAGACCTGATGTGGAATAAAACAGTTTATGCACTTACCATCAATAATATGGATTTTGTTGTAGGGAACCAGTATTTACTGTTAAAGTTATTAGGAACTGATTATTTTCCCAAAATTTCTAGGCAAAAAGATTACCAAAAAAAGGTATTTCTGAAAGAGTGTTTGGTTAATTCCAATAAAGGTAATAAATAAATGAAATCCTTGTTTTTCAGACAAGGGTCTATTCTCCTTTTAATTCACTGAGCCATACCAGCCTAGTGACCATGTTAAGAGTCCAGTAGGTAATTCCCAGTAAGTATCTCACCACAACAAGGAAACCGGTAGAGATGGACAGCCTAAACAGTTCATTCCCTACTACCACACCAAACAGGCAGATGTTTAGCAATTTCCCATGGCCATCTAACACTCGATCAAAGACATGCCTCATCTATGGTATCAACTTTACCTCTCATTGGAACAGTTTTTTGGAAACGAGCATCTATTCATCCCAAAAGAACTCAGAGGGACTGTCCGCAAAAAGCATCCCGGTACTTTGGTGGAACATCAAAGCACATAGAACTGTACTGATTGTAATCAACATCCTGAAAAGCACCAAAAAGCCTTGTGGAGAAGCCAGAACAATTCACATAGCTTACACCAATGTAACATGCTCGCACAAAGCGCCTTATTAAGTGTCAGGGCTCCCAGAAAGCTAATGAGTAGCCTTTGAGGCCTTGACTTTTCTAAAGTGAGGAAGAGACAAGGGTGGGGGATAACATGGCAAATACTGTATCAGACCACTTATTCCCTACAAACTTTAATAAGCATTTGAGTCCTCACTGTTTTGAGGGAAGTGAGAGCAATTTGGGATTCTAAAACATCCCAGAAACGTGAGCTTATCCAGCAGGAGAAGCACATAATCCTCAATAGATGGGAAAGTCAGCCTGCCTTCCTTGTTTGTCTCTCTTCCCTCTACCCTGCCAGTGCTGCATCTCCCCTCTCTCAATGAAGTCTCAGCCGGTATTTTGAACTGCTGACTCTTAAATTCGCAGAGAAGAGAGCGAATGCCATACAGCTTTGTTTCCAGTCAGGCTTATTTAAAGCTCATCTGAAGTTTTCACCTCCCAGATCTGTAAATGCCGCCGCCGATGCTGCTTCATAACGAGGCAGAGAAGTATTTTATTAATCAAACCCAGCAGAACATTTTCTACAGAAGGCGTTTATGTGACTGAGAGCAGCATAGGATGTTATACTTAGCTAGGAATAAAATTACAAGGGGATCTCAGTTCTCGTGCTTCAGGACATAAGCTGATCGCCAGATGGGGCCAAGAAGAATTTCACCCTCCTTCGTTCCTAGATATAGTGTTGCGCAATAGGTAAACTATGGAGGTACAAGGAAGAAGGAAAAAAGCCGCTTATAGCCCCGGATTTTCCCCCTGCTTTCTCAGGAACTGTGTCCCCAAACACTGCCAGACAGGAGACAATAGGTTAGAAAAAATATTGTACTTGAGTTTGGCAGTTCTTACTGAGAAAATATTAAGTACAAGATCTGACTTGACATTTCCAACGAGCAAAACTCTAAGCCTAGCTAAAAAATCCTACTCTGAGAAGCTGGTGGTCAGCAGGTACCTTTTAATGGGTATTATTGACATATTTAATATATTTTAAAGATTTTATGCTAGTTAAAACTAGGCTTCCAGGTCTGGGAGAACTTTGCCACAGCTCATGGGAACAATTTTTTCGTTTCACTTCTCTTCCTCACTGCAAATTAATAAAGCAGTTGACCTTAAAAAAGAAGAAAAAGAAAGAAGAAGAAAGCCACAACACTTTGTTAAAAACCGCTAAGTTTCAGCTGGTATCATGTCAAAACCACTTGAAACATGAAACCAGAAATCTTCCTAGGTTGACTCAAAACTATGTCTATACAAGGAGTGCTTTAGCAGTAAAGGAATACCAGTATATAAGATTGGCAAAGGTCTCCTGGTATGGATGCAACTATAGCAGCAGAATTGGATTTTAAACTGGTCTAGTAAATTCTGACAAGAGTTTTGTGGACTGGACTTGCACCTAGGTGAAGTCCTCCAATAGTTTTAGCAAGTCAGGAGCAATATTGCTTCACATCCTGGACAAACACAAATACATCAGCACAAATTTCGAGTGTATAAATAGACAAAATTAGGTAGAGGTTGTTTTGAAACTGTTGAAAAATTTAATCAGCTCTGAATTTAGAAAAAATTACAAAGGATTTCTTTTTTGAAGGCTTCATGGTTTTGCTGCAAGCTTCTGGCGTAGCTGCAGTTAAACATCTCATTCCAGTTTTACAATTTGTGACACATGGTACTTTATGATTTCTCTCAGCAGAATGAAATCTGTCTCTCAGCATGCAATCATAAATGTTGCATACAACCCTCACAAGCAACCTTTGGAGAGTTCTCTATAACCCAGTTCGTTTGTTGTGACATTGGTCAGCACTGGTACTAGAAGGAAACCGCCACATGAGAAGACTGTAGGATTACTCCTATAGAAAGATCATCAAATGCTGCCCGCTTCCCTCAACACCAATGTGAAATAAAAATGGATAAAAATGTTCATTCTAATCTGTACTATTGCATACACAGAGGCCAGAGCAACGTGGCACTTAGAATTTTGCCAGATTCCAACCCAATTTATCCAGATTGAGTATTTTGGGCTATTTTGGATTTACAGCAAAAAATAATTTAAAGAAAACCCCAACAAACCAACAGACATTTTCAGCTTCAAACACTACAGAAAGAATCCACTTCCCACCTAGCTTTGCTAGAGAACACAGCTCTCACTCTGTAACTCTTATGCTGCAGTTGAGACACAAATATCCATGAGCAATTACTACTGTTGCCTGTGCAAGTCAAACCTATGGTTCTGTCTCTTACCTGTAATCTGACTCTGTCCTTGTGGATTAAAAGGACTTGGTGCAGAGTTCAGAGAGGGCCGTGGGCTCTGGGTCGGGACCCCTACTCTCATACTGGGATGAGGAATGCGCCCTAAATCACTGAGGCGTTCAGAGAACAAACTAGGTTTAGAGTCATCAAGCTTCTGTCTGTGCCCTGGAAACAGCAAATCATAAAATAAAAGCGTTAATGACAGGATTTAGTAATTTAACACACCCAGAAAACCCCAATATGGCCTCTGAGGGCCTCATATTAGATTTAATGGACTTACAGGTATCTCAGCTACCCCAGATAACACGACGACATCGAGGGTAGCTGAGATACCTGTAAGTCCATTAAATCTAATGGATTTTGGGCATGGTTGTGCTGATAAAAACTTTATTGAGTACAACTGTGCCCGTACAGATGTGTACCATGTTGCAATTTTGATCAAAATGAGCACTTAAGAGGACACTCACACAAGGTCTTTTCTTGTCTTTTTGTCTTTTTTTTTTTTCCCTGCAGGTTTAACTGCAGTGCATAACTAAAGGGGCAACTTCCTCTCCCAAAAGCAAGCCTCATATGTAAGTACAAATTTTCAAATGGGACAATTAGGGACAATTATTCCATGCCTGGTTTATATGTTGTAGATTTTTGTTACGAAAGTGCAAGTTTTCCTTCTCCCCTTACTTCTTTTTTTCCCTAACTGTTACAGTTAGTCGTTAGCTTTTATTCCTCTGGGAGATTTTCCCAAAATGCAAATAGTCACTGTCATTTGAGAAGAGCAGTATCACCAGGAAAACCTTTAAAGCTGCTGGCCAACCAGGTCCTACACTCCCCTTGCATGGTCAGCCTTACTTGGTGCGCCTACTTCTCTCTCCAAAAAACAGGCTAGCTGCCCTCATGCCGTAGGGCCAGGATTGGGAAAAGTCATTTACAGGTGCTCAGTTGTCAAAACGTAAAGGTGAAAAAATGGCAAAAGCAACGGGATATCCTGGCTGGCACTGTTCGTCTTGTCATTGAGATGTTTCAAGAGTAAAGGCTTTACTTCTATGCTTCTTGTATTTTTGCTCCTAGTCTTAATTTCTTTCTGAAGTAGTTCTAGGATGCTCCTTGCCCTGTGGTGCCTTTGAATGTGAGGCACAGAAGGTGTTATTTCTATCATTCTACATATGGAGAAACAGGCATGCATCAAGATTAAGGTCAGGACTAATTTTACTTAACTTTAGCCATTCATAAATCAGGCACCTAGTCTAAACTCTTCTAATGTAGACTTCCTCTGCAGTTAATGGAAAGAAATAGCTACTTCCAGAGGGCAATTCATCCTATTTGTCTCTGACACCAGTCTTAAAACAGGATGATTCACCTTCTGAATTTGCTTGCTCTTCTTTCTCTGATCAGAGAGGGAGCACATATGATTAGTTTAATTAGACACCCTCGCCATTAGTCAACATTAAATGGAATTAATCTCACCCTAAGTTACCAATGAAGGTCACACAAAAAAGCTCTGGCAGGGCTGAAATGGGGACCCCCATTTGCAATACAGAACCATGTGTGCCTCCATCCCTGTAAGCAGTGCTGGGGGATGGGATAGAATATTTTAATACTTTTAGCAATAGAAGAGTCCCTGATAAGGTTTGGGTTTGAACCCTTCCCCGGTGGCTTGAGATAATCTGCACTGTCCCTCAACAATGTGAACACAGCTATGAGAGTTTGGCTTTGCACCCATGGTCAGACTGCTCCATTGGTCTTAGGGACAGAGAAGCAACTCTGGCACCAGTTCATTTATTTTAAAAGCATCCATGAGGCCACTGAATCTTGAAATTGAACTATTGGGCTGCCACTTGTGAAAAAAAAAAGCCTTTCAATGGTACCTCTCATCACAGTACCCACACAGCACCTGCAGTGCATGGGTTCACATCATCTAACTGGGGCTGTGGTGTCTACATGTCATATAGGCTAAGTAATGTCAGTATCATACAGGTAAATGCAAATCAGATTTGGAGAAACTGTGGTTCTAGATAGAAAAGTAAAGGATTCAGGTTTGGAGATGAGAAGAAACTGGATGGAAATTTAATTTTGGATAAATTTCTCTAGCAAATTAAAAAAAAAAAAATTAGCCAATCCTTTATTTTGTACTTTGGAGTATGATTTTTATCCCTCAGGAAGACTCAGTCCAAAAGCACCAGGCAGATGGGAGCTTTCTTCTTAAGGAGAAGGTGCTGCTCTGTGTCAGAGCTGACATGGATGGCTACTCCTCTCTTCTGGAGGCATCGATCACTTTCCATGGGGAATAATTTTTTGGTGGGCTTGTAACAGCTCCGTAATGGCAGACTAATTAATAGGATAATATCTAACCTGGTCGTCTTCAACATTATCTTTCCAACCTGTTTAAACTGCATCGTGTACAAGCTGGGTGCTGCTAAATCTGCAGAAACAACTTTCACACACACACACACACACACACACACACACAGAGTAAGTTTTCTTTTAGGATTCCTCCTTCTCCCTCTTCTTTTCCTCCACCATTTTTCTGTATTTGCTTTTCCTTTTGAAGTCACATTTTCTACTCTGTTTTTTTAAAGGCATCTCCTTCACCCTCCCCTTTTTTCTTCTCCTAATTCCTAACCACATTTCAGCAAATTCAAGAGGGCTCAAAATAAAGCAAACATGATTAGCCTATCTCCGGCTTCACACACCAGGCCTGACTATCTGGGAACAAATCCACCCCGAAAGTGAATGATATTTTGAATTTTTGTAGAAAAATCCTGTGCTGTGTCCACACGGTGCCCTTTTTGCTACAGAATCACTGACAAATTGGTGCACAAGCTATTTTAACTGTTTTCAGATAACTCAATGAGCTTTTATATACATCACCACTCCTGCACCAGCCTGTGCATGATAACCCCCAGCTTTGTTTTCATCTGTTTGCCTGGGCATAACTTTACTAGAAAAGTGTTTCCATTTAATGATGTGTATTATTATTATTATTACAATGAAGTAGGTCTGCCACATAAAGACAAAGTTCAGCAGGACAGCAGTGCACTTTTAGCGTAGGCAGGGGAAAACGGAAAGAAGAAAGAAAGGAAGACAGGAAGGAAGGAAG
>VZTU01021056.1:915-18098 GCA_013400835.1 Zapornia atra
TTTCATCAGCCTTCAACTTGGATGACCAATCATTTACAGTGAATTAATTAAATTGTATAGGGCTCCTAAAATTATGAGAAAATCTTTGTTAGGATTCTCTAACTCCAGCTTCCAAAGAAAAAATGTGTGGTTAATTATGAAAATCCAGATTACATTGTTCTTTCTCCATCTGCTTTCCACTGCCTTTGGAAGTTAGTTCTTTACAATTAAATACTAATTGTTGTTTTCAAATATTTTACAATATAGTGAGGGAATAGAGCCTGCAGTGAGGAAGCATATGTGCACACAGTCCCTTAACAAAAGGAAATCAGGTCGCAGTCATGGCTCATTCAGACTTCTTGGTTGAGGTTTGGGCAAGTAATTTCTTTCACTACGTCTCAGATCCTCTCAGACTTTTAGAATTGTATGCCTGCCTTAGTCATTTGTGAAAAAATAACAAAACAACAAACCCTGGATGTTCTTGGATGTCATCCCATTAGAATAATCAGCGCAAAACATCTGTGTGTAGCAAGAAGTCAGTGGCGTTTCACTCACTCAAATGTTAGCCAGGGATTGCCTGTCATGGAGAGCTGACCAGCTGCATGGGGCTGGCTTTCTGTTTGCAGTACATGGTTATCACCATTGTTGGTTTTAATGGGTTTTGCATAAATTCAGAGTGTTGGAAGAGCTTTGATTGCATCATACTCTGCGCAGAAAGTGATTACCATTAACATGCTGCATGGTAACACACACTGTGGAAAAGAGAAACCGTGTTGTCTTATGACATCCTGTACCTTGCTGACTTTTTGTGTTGGAAGGGAGATAATTTCCATAGTACTAACCCTATTAGCATGAAGTTTGCTGGAAATCTAGTTTTTGTAGGCTTGAGAAAAACACCCACAACTATTACTGTACGATGTGTGCTATGCTCCTAGCGTAAGAAGCTGACTTAATGTTCATGAAGCTGCATGGAATGAATATAAAGGTCAGTTTTGAGAAGCACTCCTCATTTCTGTGCCAGAAATATATACAGAATATATCCGTGTTTATGAATTTTACTTTTGGTAAAATGCAGCACCGTTTCCTGTGGAAAAAATCTGGTGCCTTATTCAGTGTACTTCCAAAATACAGTTCTACTATAGACAAAGTTGTATGTGCGCTGGGTGGAATTTTCTCATAAAATTCATAAAAACTTAAAAAAGAAATAATAGGATAAATGTTTTTTATGAGATTGTACTCTGTGTGTTGACTGCTGGTGGTGCTCCCCAGAGCCTGTGGTGGCAGTTCTGTTTTGGTTAGTTCCACTTGGGTATTGTATGTCCAGGCCAGCATAAACTCTCCAAATTGGAATTTAGGAGAAAAAGTTTAATTAAGATCATAGGGTAAGATTAGATGCAATACGGAAAAGTTAGGCTCCTTATCAGCAGAAACAGTCGTCTTTCTGATGTTTTCCAATCTTTTTCTTTAGCAAGGATGCTAGCATCTCCACCACAGCATGCATGCCAATGATACACTTGTCGTGAAATAAACTACTTTTATTAATTCTGCTATCACATAAATCGTAGTCAAGATATAGGAGGAATGGGGGAATGACTGTGTTTTCTAAGAGACAGGTCCAGTCAACCATTTGTGGTTTGGGACTTACTGTGACAGTTGGCCATTTCTACCACATATTTAATGGCCTGATTTGAATTTTTTTTTCCCCTCCCGCTGTTCACCACTAGTTGTAAATTCATTGGAGTAGAAGGTATAGTTCACAAAAGATATATATAATGAGATATGTGGAAAGCAAAATAATATTTTATTGTGTCTATTTCTTTGTCCTATGTGTCAGGAAAAAAACCGATGCAGCTTATATAAGGTTTTAACAAAACCGTGTCTAAACAAAGCTAAAAGAACCT
Source organism: Zapornia atra (assembly GCA_013400835.1). Lineage (NCBI taxonomy): Eukaryota > Metazoa > Chordata > Aves > Gruiformes > Rallidae > Zapornia > Zapornia atra. The sequence continues at coordinate 2,796 of VZTU01021056.1, forward strand.
TACAACTTTAAAGCATTAGCAAGTCTGAATTACTATTCTAAATTACTCTTCTAACATGCTATGGAATTAATCATGACTCATATATCAGTGGATCACAAATTAAGAACCACAGAAATGAACAATGGCTTGCTGTTATAAAATATATGTATCAAGAGTTGCTCAGGCCATTTGTAAGTGTCATGTCAATTAGGAGTCTCGAGGTTAATATTTCTGCTCATGTTGATAAAAGAAGAGCTAAGGACAATCAAGAAAGAGGTTCAAATGTCAGCCTTCACTGTCATACATGCAGTGCTGATAGGTGTGCAGATGCATTTTAATTGGGTCCAAGATGCAGCTTGGATATTCTAGCTCTCTGTCAGTGTAATTGAGAAAAGTACATATTTACCGTTTGCCTACGGCATTTAATCTCTGCATAATAACAGCAATGGTTTCTGCTTACCAAAGAGGAGAAATCAGCATGGCCAAATGTGTGTGCAGTCCTGCTGTGATGCGTTCCCATTACAGATACATGCTAGTCCTTAAGCAGAGACAGATATAAATAACAGAAGAATAGTCCCCTCCCCTTTTTAATGTCTGCATTTAAATCCGTGAATCAGCATCTGGTTCTCAGAGGACAGGTCCTCTGGAAGGATTTGTTAAGGCTGCAGAGACTAAACCAGAGATGCTACTGATCATACTTGCCCCAAAATAAATTAGTGCTATAGTAACCGTACTACCAGTTCCTCCACAATTAAAAACTTTTTATGTGTATTAAGAGACTGACATCAGAAAGACAATGTGTAATAGTGCCATCTGGTGACCTTCTTTCTAATCATAGAGTGAAAATATGTGATTCAACATAAGACATTTCCCTTAGAAACACAAAAAGCCTTAAAGCTTAATTTTTTAGAGTCCAACTCTTTCAGGGTTCCAAGTTATCAAGAGAGGGTATTGTTTCTGCCCATTAGAGATAGCGGAGTGTATGCTGTTTCAGCATGGGTATAAAATGCTGATGGGTGTTTGTTTCTCTAATGATACTGACATTGAAAAATTTTTACATACCCTAATATACATATGCAGCATCTCACTTAGGCTGAGAACTGCAGTACCCAGACGGTTTGATGATTGATAATCAGATTATCATTAAAACATTGTTTCTCCAGCAAGTGGGATGACATCTCCTGTAACAGGCCAGCCTCGCTGTTGTTGATTGGAGCTGTTCCCTTATGGCATTTGTCATAGGCCTAGATCTCCTGTGGGAGCAGCAGATTCTCCTCGCTGCTGCAGGCAATGGCATGCAGTCACTTAGCTAATGGGGCTTAAGATTCTGTTAAACTTCTCAGCTGAAAAGAACAACAAGAAAACATGTGAGTGGTTTGGAATTCTGTCTTTGCATCCCAGCTGGGCGTACTCAGAGGAAAGACAAGGAAAACTGATAATGTGTCTTGCTCAACAGCAGTTCAGATAACAAAAAAATCGTCTTTAACATTTTTTTCTAAATATATTTTAATTTTCTCCACCTTCTTGTTTTTGGAGGGGAGGGGGAAAGGAGATAGGGTTGCTTTGTTTTGAGACCTACGTAACAGAAATCTAGTGCATATACACTGTAGTTATAATAAAATAGAGTATCACATTTCCTTCATTGTAACTTGTCACTTTTAATAAGAAACACTGTTCACCTGACTATTTAGATAATTCATCATGCAGACTTCAGCCCAGAAGGCAGTAAATGCTGGTGCAGATTGGTCATTGTGCACATCATGTACAGCAAATAAATTGATGTAAAGGCCCAGATGTATGTGGGATGATTTTCAGTTAATTATCAATACTGCAGAAAAAAACACAAATACACAAATAAATAAGTACTTTTAGCAGGCAGACTATAGTCACAGATAGTATGATTTTAGCTTTTGTGAGCAGTAAAAAGAAATACTGCAAGGCATACACCTGCTAAAGTTTTCACTTCAGGACCTTTAATTTTGAAAGGCAGATGCCTATGTTATATTTTATGAGCTTGAAAGACATGACTATTATAATTTCAGGCCATAGCTTTTTTTTTTTTTTTTAAATGAAGGAACTTGATTGTATATATTGTTCCTCTGAGCACGGAGAATGTAAGCAAGTTTATTGAAATAAACAGCTTTCATTAAAGTACCTCTAATGAGGTTCTGCATTTAGAATCACGCCAGGGTTGAGGCTGATGCTACCTCTGGAGATTGTCCAGTCCCACCCCACCTCAGTTAGGCTCAGCAGATTCAGGAATTCAGCCTCTTTCCTGACACTGAAAACTGTCAGTATTTTAAATTATTTTCATATCTGCTTATTAATTTTCTGTGAGTCATCTGAGATTGCCAATAATTTTATACAGATTCCCCTGTACATTTGTGTCATACATAAAATTAAAAGAAAAAAAGAAATTAAATCAGGCTGAGCAACATACATAGACCTTGCATCAAGGTAGCTAATTTTGTATCAGGCAAAATTTTTTTTAGTAACCTGAGTCCAGTTTTTATTTGCTTTACAGTAAGAATGGGAAATGTGTGTTTGAATGCTGTGTACTTTGTGTTACAGATACTCTTGTCCCAGATCAGTGTTTTAAATTTTGCACATTAAATTATTTATGATGTATTTCAGCTTAAATAATTGTTCATAAAGGGAAACCTTGCTCGTTACAACATTAGATTTGAGGGAGTGATACCAAGAATTGCTGTAACATTGGTCTCCTGGACTCCGTGCTGCTTATTTAAGACGCCTTAGAGAAAATACACACAAAAATAGGCATGTGGAGAGGACATAGAAGAACTCATTAACTGATGCCCATGAAGAACATTATCTAAGTCAAAGGAGAACAACCTGCCATTCTGGTGCAGATGGAATGAGAACAAGTGCCGAATGAGGTATTTTTCTTACAGGGTTACAAAGTAAAAATTCTTTGTTGAAAATGTTTGAGATATGCCACTTTTTTATAGCATAAATCTAGTCCTACGAATCAATTTGGCTGTCTCACACAGGACAGCCTTATTGCCTCTTCTTGTTAGAGAAACTGCATAGTTGTCCTGGTTTCAGGTAGGATAAAGTTAATTTTCTTTCTAACAGCTGGTGCAGTGCTGTGTTTGGGAGTTAGGAGGAGAGCAGTCCTGACAACATACTGACGGTTTAGTTGTTGCAAACCAGTCAAGGACTTTTCAGCTTTCCATGCTGCCCTGCTAATAAGGAGGCGAGGGGGTTCCCAGAGAGCTGGGAGAGGACACAACTAGGACATTTGACCCAGACTGGCTAAAGAGGGTATTCCATACCAATTACATCACGCTGAGCATAGAGGGAGGTTGGGGGGAGGAGGACACGCAGTTTTGGGGACAGGATGGCTTGTGGATCGTTCTGAGCTGTGCAGCCTGAATTGTGTGGTTCAGTAGGAAACTGCATTGTGTATCACCAATCTTGTATATTTTGCTATAAAGTCCTGGTTTTGTTATTTCTCTCTCTCTGCTGTCCCAGTAACCTGTCTTTATCCCAACCCATGAGGTTTGGTTTTTTTGGTTTTCTTTTCCCTACCCTTCCCTCCCATCTTACCCCAGAGAGACCGACTGTGTGGTGCTCAGCACCCAGCTGGGGTGAAACCACAACAATAGTGCAGAGCTGTGAGAGAATACATAGTCCATGAGAACAAAAAGCAAGGTGTTCTAAAGCACCATAAATGCCAAGTTCTGGAGAGTTACTGTACTTTATAGAAGTCCTTTAATGCCTCTGACTTCTGTTGGTGCATGAACCTGGTATGAAGTATCCCTGAGATTATGAAGAGACAAGGTTACTAGGGACGAAACCTACTTTTACTTTATGTGTGATTATATCTAAAATGAAGATACCTAGGGTCAACATATCTGAAACTTTTCCTTCTTAATTGTCGACTCAATTTTTAAAAAACTTTGGAAAGCTTTTGAGAAATTTTGGTAGCCATTACTTAGCAGGGCAGGGGCTGTACTCTGTCATCAGTTTTCTGGTAAGAATTTGCTTTTTGCAGTAGACACAGTTTTGGCGTGTTGTTTTTTGTTGTTGCTTGATTCTGATGAAGCCTCTTGTGTGCAAGATAAAAGCAAAGCATGTAGTATTTGTGTGTAAATATAAGTAAATTAATTACTCCAATGAGACATAAGGAAATACAGTTTTAATAATAAGAATAGACTACAAACCATGTGAAAAAGTATTTATACCCAATGCAAAAGGTTGCAGAATCATACCTTAGTTACAGAAGAAAACAGATGAAACAATGATGTGATAACATTGCAGGAATTATTTTACGCAATTGTATTCCTCACTCAAAAGTCATAAAGAGCAAGACAGCAAACTCTGGTGAACTTTTGTTAAGCCACAACATAAAGAAGATCAATTGTTTGGTTGCTTTAGATTTCCATTATGAACAGTCAATACTAACTAGTCACAGTGACAGACAAATGCCTTCACTGCTGTGCAGTCTCTGAAGAATTAACTGGGAATAGCTGAAAGGATCTGTTTACGATAGGAGTGACATCTCATTGAGAACCTGGACTCCCAAGCAGCTCTCAGCACCATTAGAATTCAGTTCTTGCTCCCATTTTTTCTTTAATTTTTAAATTACTAGTAACAGAGCCTGTTTCTGAGCAGCTGAATTTTTTTTCCTCAGAAAATGAAAATAAGTTTATTATCACCTTTATTTTACCAGCTGTTTCTTCCTAAACACATTTATCCTGTGTGCTTCACAGTTTTTTGACATTTTTCCTCTTAGAATGAAAAAAACCCTACTATTCTATTTGCCTACAGTTACAACTGCGTTTTTGATTTGGACAATAAAAATGCCTGTAAGGTCACATCTGCTTGCTTGCTCTTACAGCAAGGTGAGATTTGTCTGGCATAAGTCTCTTCCAGATCTTACTCTGTAACCCACAAAGAGAAGTGAATGTGTCTACAGTGGATATTTAAGACAAAAAATTCTGTGTTGCACCCAGGATATGCTTTCTTTTCAGTACTATGTGCAGGGGGAAGCTATAGAACTCGATCAGAGGTAGATTGCTGTATTTAGACAGATGCACCCCATCTCTGTCACATGAACAAAGTTACTGTAAGGAGTGAAGTTTCAGCCAGTTTTAGGGCTAATTTCAGAGAGAACTTGCTAAGAAGACATTTTGGGGTGGGTTGTTTTGTTCGTTTGTTTTGGTAGCTAAACCAAAATAATCACTTAATCAATGCCCTTGCAGCAGCTGCTTTCCTTATAATTACTGTACCATGTCTGATAGTCCCTAAACATGAACATATTTTAAAGAAACAAATAGCTGAGCAGGTATGTGAGACATGTGGTGAGGTGCAGTGGTGTGCTGCAGCCCACCTTTTGACGTCTGCTTTGTTCACTACCCCAGCAAGTGTCATTACATACAGCAGCACAAAGAGATCTCGGAAGAGTGACCAGGGTTACTAATACAGGATTGACCTCTGTCTGGGAGCCTTTAGCTATCAACCGTGATGGGTAGGTAAGACATAGTTTTCTGTCTAATGCATGGCAGGTATTTCAAGGGCATTGCCATGAAGCCTCAATCAGACTGATTTCTCAGTTATATGCAACAAACTGGTGGGTACTTTCAGTATCTAAATCACAGAGACACATACGGATTTCAATTATCACCCCCTTCATGCCCCAGCAGAAAGCCCATCGCCACATCAGGAGGAACAGAAAGGATTAAAACAATTGAATTGTAATGAGCAACTGCCAAATGCACTGTAAATGATCAAGAGGAGGGAGAGGAAGCAGAAAAATCAGCTGGCAGGCACTGTAGCATTGCCATTTTCTGTCTCCTATGCACCAGTGATAGAAAAATGTCCTAAATCTTCATAAAAATAGAACCAGTTTACAGAAGAGTTAAACAGGATGAATGGCAGCTGTCAAGCAAAAGGCTTAATTGTAGTTTTTAAGGAGTTGCTTAGGAATAGGCAGGAACAGGCAGGCAGTGGCTGCTGTGGGCTTGACTGGAATAGACACACACAACAGTTTTCTTATTTCAGGTTTTTGCACTCATAGCTGCATGCCCACATGCTAAACATAGAAGTATTTATAATAAATCCTCTTAAGATACACCAACGCTTAAACTTCCATAGGAATCACAGCACACTCTCTCACTGCTAGGACATGGTGCAAAGGGCAGCGAAAGCTGTAGTTCGCCAATGTCTGTCGCACCAGTTTTCAGTGCACTGTCGTGGCTTCAGTTGTGTGCAGGAGCTGCCGTGGCACTACAGCGTTCTTCGTATTCAGTAGTCAAGGGGCAATTTTAAAGCAGTTGTCTAGTTAAAATGTGGTAAGATTTAAATTTCCCCTGCAAGGAGATTTATCTGTGTAGGAGTCCTCACTGAATCGCAATTAACTAGGCACTCTGCATAAATTATGGTGGGACTAAGTAGGGCTGTACGGGCTTGTTATTCAGCACGAGTGGCAGAAACATATCTGTTCTACCACGCGCTGTCATAACACGGACTGTGAAGCAAGAGCGCTTCGTGAACAGGCGTATGCGCTGTTTGTGAGGCCAATCTCTTCTGCTCTGGGGGCTTGTACAACCAAAGGCAGGTTGCACGCATGCTGATTGGCAGTGTAAAGTCATTCAGTTAAACTTGCTGTAAAACAAAAGGTTTTCTGGGATGCCAATTAATGTGTGGGAGCATGAATGCTTGAGGTTTGCAGAAGCTGTTCTGGAGAGCAGGTCACTAAGGCTATGTGTATGGAGAAGTATGGTTAGACAAGAAGCTGGGACCTGGGAGATCATGAGAACTGACTACAAATTGCTGTGGGAACCACACAAATTACATTGTATTCAACAAAGTACATTGGATGCATCCTTTGGAGCAAGAAAGAAATCGAGTAAAGGTGTTTCTAAGTCAAAGGTGCTTTTTTGATCAACGAGTCCTACCAAGTGGTGTCTAGGTGCCTACGGAGCCATTGCTCAAAGTCCAGGAACACAACCCAGTCCCAGATATTTTAATCAATCTGCAGACCCTGTGTCATCTTAATCTATGCAAAAAAAAATTGTGAAACAATACTGAATTATGGGCAATTAATTTTAAGGAAGTTAGCCACCAATGCTAATGCTTCCTCTGTCATTAAAAGCTTGGAAAGCATAGTAATTACTCCAAGAGAGTATCTACATGACAGCTAGAAATTCAGAGCTGAATTGTTTTATTAACCAGCAGGTATCCACATATCTATCAGTTACCTGCTGGTTAATAAAACAGTTCAGCAGTGTGGAGGGAGAGAAAAATCATGTTTCACAGAATGTTCAGTTCTGAGCAGGTCAGTGGGTCCCTGGTGATTCAAAGCAAAACTGTCTTTCACAAGGCATGCCCATGTCTTTCTGCAGAAGCACCATTTCTTCCGGCCATCCATCAGGAAGCGTGTAAACTGTGTTACACCCCATATTGTAGAATGGAGCTTGGTTACACAGCTTGCAGCCACAGTTCCCAGTATTTGAACAAAGGTAGAATGAGCTTTAGCTCAGAGTGGAATTGTTGCCGCCATAACAAGTGGTTACTTTTTAAAGTTGTTTTTTTAAAGTGGAAGTCTGTATTTGGCACTATTAATTGGCAAAGGCAATTCTTTGTCAAAGTCAACCAACTGTTGAGTAACTACTGAATATCTCAATAGAAACAACTACTTTTTTATTAAGTTGCTGAATAACAGCATTTGCCATCTCTTCTGGGTACTGTGATGATTTTAGCCATCAGATAAGCCTCAACAGCACTAGGAATCCTTTATATTCATGGGTTGATTTTTCTGTATGTTTTAATATAATTTGATCTTTCTCAACTGATGTTAGACAAGAATGCATTTCTGAATTAGAGTGTCTGTTGTTAGGAGATTTATTTATGCATCCAATCAAAAGTATAGAATTTTGATGATTTTAGAAACGTTTGCTAATCTTGAAAGACCTAACACCACTGTTCATGAATTGTGTATCTGTAGACAATAGGTAACTCTATCAGTAGTGTTCAAAAACTGAGCAGCTAGCTTGTAGAGTAGCCTAGACACAGTGTGGAAACTCAGCCACGCTCTGACATTGTGCCTTAGGTGGCTCCTTATGGAAGACTTTTATAGGTCAGGCTACACACGCACAAGAAGACTCAGCTTCTCATAAAATGAAGTACCCCAGAGGTTTTCAAGATCTGACTGCACACAGTCTAAGCACCTGGGGCTGTACTCTGTGTTGCACTTCCTTCAAGCCTAGACTTGACCTAGAGACCTTCCTAGGGCTTTTCCAGCCCAAATGGATCTGTAACACCTTTGAAATTCAGCATCTGCAATAAGCAAGTTGAAGATACAACTTCAGATTGGCCTGTGGGAGATCAGTGTCATCTCTTTTGGCTCCCAGGAGAGTATTTTAACAGTTAGGCTGTAGGTTCAAGCCACCGGGGTCACACTTCTTTGTCTTTAGACCATTGAATGGTCTAAAGGATCAAGGATGAAGCATGGGCAGGAGCCCCTTATCTGCTAGAGAGCACTCCAACCTGACAGATCTCTTCTACATTTCTGTGAAGAGTGTTTCAATAGATTTTGAATTCTTCATTTTCATGGACATGGATTGCTCTGTTTCAGGGTAAGAGAGAGGCAGAGGAGAGGGAGAATACGTGAGGTGAACACAAAGTCAGGGGGCTACATACATATTTTTCCTGAGGACCTCAACAGTAGTGCCAGTGGTAGTTGTGTAGTGCCTGTAAACTCTCAAGTGGTTTACCACACCACACTGTGGGCATTTCTGCACTGAAATGTGGGCAGCAGCAATAGAAGTGGCCTTTCAGCAGGCAGGAGTGATGCCTGCCCCACTATCTCAGAGCAAACGTTGACATTCAGGAGACAGCCACGAGCTGGGGCACATAAGCAAAAAGATGCACCTTCCTGCCATCTGGGGTGAGGTACTAAAACCTTTCCCAGCCTCACCATGTCCTACTATTATGTATTGGGAGGTTCCCTGCTCAGGGTCCTGGGCTGAGCAGGACCCTATTTTGAGACATTTGTTTCATGCACTGAACAGAAAGCCTATGGGCCTGACCTAGTAATTAATTTCCAGGTTCGGGTGCCTAAAACATGCTCACTGGTACAAAGTCTTTTCTGGGAACTATACCCAAATCTATGTATTCTCTGCTATGTTTTTGTTCAGTTTATTTTGCAATACAGCTCCTTTGCTATGCAGTGTCCTGCTAAGCAGGAACTATTGATGTGATGGTAAAGGAATATACACAGATCTCTGAGGGTGACAGTACTTTCAGTGACTGGTAAGCCTGCAGAAAAAGAGCCAAACAGATTTTTTTTTTGATTCCTTACTAATTTCAAATGAGATCGTTAAATCAGTCCTCAAATAGCTCACAATGGTATTTTCTGCTGCGCAGGTGCTTGCATGTTAGTTCTGAGCAGGATAATTTAAATTAATACTGCTGTTCAAGAAAAGAACAGGATGACATCTTTAACTCCAGAAGTTCTTGGCGCACTTGTGGGCTATGTTTTTAACTGAGGATTTTCTAAATTCTGAAAAGAATTACCAGTATACATATTTACAAATAATTTCTAAACCTCTAAAGTATAAGCAGAATTCTTTGTATGATAGGAAAAAAGCTATGATTGTATTGCATTTGTTGTTATAATTTATCTAATTTTATGATATTTATTTTATTTCCTTGGAATTTAAGTTGTCACTCTAATTCATGAACTCAAAATTGCAAGTGAAAAGTTTTCAGTTATCTAAGATTACTGTGTGCATACTCACTTTTTATCTATAGAATACTGTAGGTGTTAAGTAAAATGATTTATTCAAGGTACAATCATTTTGCCATAATAAGACACAGAATTTTTCATGTGATTTTCCAATTTATATTCATTGTCTGTAGTAGATGTATTCAAGTAATGACTTTGGATCTGCTATTGAATCACTTGCAATAAAATATTCTTCTATTAATAAGATTACAATCTATTATATTAGACAATAAGCTGCAACAATACAGCTGATTAGGGTTTGGCTTATTGTATAAAAAACATTCTTAATTAAATATTTTAATATCATTATGAAAAACTGGTTCTAAATGAGTCAGCTGCTCAAATTCTGTAAGCTATTTAATTTTTGAAGATGAATGTATGATTTTTCAAAATTAACTGTAAGTATGGGACCTGTTTAGCAAAGGGATTAGTTTAGAAAGAAGTAAAATTGATGACTTAAAAAATGAGAGTACAGTAGATCCACAATAATCCACATGTTGCTAATCCACACAAAAATTGTTAGTATCTCAAATTGGTAGTGTGTCCCCTTTTCTCAGGAAAGATTTAACAGCAGTTTGCTGTAGCCAGGCTTCCTAAGCCATTATTTTTTTACAATGTGTGTTGCATACAGCTAGTGCATTCTGAGACGTTGTCATAAATAATTAACATTCTGCTGCAATTGTGAAGTGAGCAAAGTACGTTTTGGTGTGATTTATTCCTCTGCGTGCTTTTAAGTCACGTATGAGTCCTATCAAACAAACAATTCTCTCCAACTGCAGAGGTCCACTTGGCAAGCAAAGGGGGTGCCATCCTGTTGGCACAGGACTGCCCTAGCAGCGCGTAGCCCCTTGTGCCAGTGCTCTCTGCAGCACCACAGTGCACTTGAAGGATGTCGTAAGCTGCCATTCCCGACCCCATTAACAGCTCTGCTAATGCAGTGGTTCACTTTTTCTTCTAGAACCACGATATACCTTTTTTACCACAACTGAAATGACTTTTGAATGTCTGCAGGAAAGGGTGTCTCTCTTTCGGCTGACTTTGTGTATCTTCTTAGCACTCAGGCATTCATGCTGAGGAGTACATGCGGCAAAATATCGATGCAATTCGTGTTACAACCACAGGAGTGGAAATTATTTGCTATGTGACTAAGCTGGATCGGTGCAGTGGCAGGTAGTGCTTGGAAATGGTGATATTTAAACTCAATTCATGCTTTTTTACATCCAGATTCATCAATATGCAAGCTTTCATTAGTGCATTTTGTGTCCCTTTTGAGAAATAACACTAATGAACAATTTGTTCCAGTGATGCAACACTGTAGTGGTTTCAGTGGAATAACAATATTAGGAGGTTGCTACAGATGGGATTGAATCAGCAAAATGTCTCTTTGCCTGATCCCATGGAAGGTGCTAGAGGAAGGAATCGTTGCATGCATGATCAGGAAGCTATTCCACAATGGTTAATGTAGTGGTACCCGAAGCCCATTGTGAAAGTGATAAAATATGAAATCAGGACCTCTTTCTTAAGCCCTTGAAAATGCGGAATAGACATTCTAAACCACTGTTTTTGTAAAGAAATTGTCATGGGCCATGATTTCTGCCTTGGGGGTTTAATTCCTTCCCCTTGCTCTAGAGACATGACTATTCACTGCTACAAGCTATTCTAGCTTTTTTTTCCTTCCATCTCTATAATAGCTTTGATACATTTTTTTTGACATTTTAAAAGATGAAAGTGAAGGTCACAGTTTTCTTGAAGTCTGTGTTTCTGGCTTAGCCAAAAATTTACTTAAGTTATCATACCACTGTGTCACATTATCACATTGCAATGCTATTGCTGGAAAAAGAGTCTAAAGGCAGAAGTAGTGGAAGAAGTAAATTGGCTATGCTTTTTTTCCTAAGACTATATATGCAAATTTTAAGCAGAGATTTAGCTGCTATTCTTGCTTAAAGTAATTTTCAGTCAAAGATTAAAAAGAAATGAATTATACATTGAAATGACGCCACAGGAATGTTATGAAAAAATGAGTAAATTCAACCATCAAAAAAACTTCTGCTCTACAAGTAACCTCTTCCTTCAAAAAGCCCCCAACCCAGTAACAGAAGAGGTAGACACTGCTACACAGCGAAGCCTCGCGACACCTAATCTCTGAGCTGCAGGGGTTGAATTTTTGCTCCCTTCTGGAGCAAGGGGAAGAGGAAGAGAAAAAAGCAAGGAAAATTTTAGTCTTAAAGGTTTTCCTGATAAAACTTCACACACACACCCTTTCTTTTTTTTCCGGTCTGAGAGCTAAGACCTAAGAGAATGGTCTCTGAAGAAGCAGACTGAGGGAAACAGGACAGGAGAACATTTGGCCAATGGAGGAAGAAATATTCTCTTCTGCAATTTAATGTCACGTGTGCAGTTCTTCCCAAAGCTACATCTGCTTGAACTTTCATAGATGCCACTTCTAAAGGTTTAAACTTCTGCCTTACCAGAAGTTTGAGGGGAAGTTGAATGAGGGCTTTTTTTAGGGAGATAGGAAGGTTTCTGAGTCAGTTTGCTGGTCTGTCTACATCTTAAATCATGAACACCCTTGGATTAGGCTGCATAAATGGTTGTGGAGGAGTTTAAGATATTTGCTACGCAAGGCAAAATGCCAAGGTACGATGGATTTACAGTGTCTTTAGCCACCCATAGTCCTTAAGGAACCCAAGCTATGTTTGAAACTTAAAATGCCATCTGGTTTCTACAGCTTGATGCCTGCCAGACCCCAGTGGTATGACTCCAAATGGTATGATGAATGCTCACTTTAAAATAGGAAATCCAGGTTGGGGTGTGGCTGTGGGTTATTTTAATGAAGGGTGAATTACAGAAATGATGACATCTCCATCTTTTAGTACTTTTTAAAGGTATATTTTCTCAGTGTTACTCAACTTAAATCTAAGCACCTTATCTTTAGTAGAGTAAGGTAGTACTTAGATACTTTAGCACTAATGGTTTTGAAGGACATTTCAAAAAAGTAGATAAAGTTAACTCATTAGAAATAAATTGATTTTTATGGATTGTTGGGGTTTTTTGTCTTTGCTGTCTCTTTCCAAAACCATGGACAGCAGTGTGCACAGGTGTGTGTGTGTGTGTGAACATGTGTTGTGGTTTAGCCCTGACCAATAGTTCAGCCTCATGCAGCAGTTCACTCCCCTGCAATGGGATGGGGGAGAGAATCAGAAGTGTGAAACTATGGTAGCCGAACCCAGGAAAACATGCAAGTTAGGCCTGGGGGAGGAGTAGTGCATTGCTGTGTCAGATGCCAAACTCTGAGAAGGGTTACTGAAATGTTCTCATGTGCAAATGTGGGTATTCAGGGTAGTGTCTTCTCCTGCCTTGAATATCCATAGTGTAGGATGGGCACAGTAAAATTTCATAGCATATCCCTGTGGTCATTTTGCATCCAAATTAATAGCTACATTCTTATTCAGTATGTTCTGAACTGAATTCTAGATGTCTATATCTGCAACCATTGAAGTAATGTTTATTTGGACTTCATGTCATATAATTTTTAGTTCTGGCATAGAGGATTATTTCACAAAGTGTGCTAAGTGAGTTTATTCTGTGAACACTATAATTCAGTATTATGTTGTCAATTTTTTTTTAAAATCAGATTTTGTTTTGCATTTTCATGCAATTTTAAAAAATAATTTATTAATATGGCAAAGTGTTTTCATGGGCATACATGATAAATTAAACATATTATTACATTCATGTTCCAGACTTAGCAAGCCAGGATTTCTAGGGGAATAAATGTCATTGTGTCTAGCAACATATATATTGCCTATAATTTTAAGTGCTATTATAATATAGTAAATATGGCCTTTTACAATTGCAAGGAAAGTAGGATTGAAAAGGCAGTGATATAAATATAGTCCTCTGCTGAATCCTTGAATTTAGTTGCTATCTTCCATGGTTTAAACACAAAATGTTCCATCTAGGTACTAGTAGAATGACCTAGAATTTTATATAGACACATAAGAGCATATAAGCTTCATTTAACTTTGATTGTCATTTCACATGCAGTTCTAGTAGTTCTGACTATAGTCAACACTGCTTCAAGGCAGAGGTGTTTCAAAATTTTAATGTAGTGTGCAAAGAGAAAGCAGTCATATGAACTCTTCCATCCTGGAAGTAAGCAGATTTCTCAGAGTGACACATGTACATCTCTGAGGTACAAAAATTTGCTCGCTCTCTGTATTTGAGATTTATTTTTGTAGATGTCTATAAAGCTTTACAAAGTATCCTTTCTGCCCAGAGTTCCTTTTTGGGAAACCATTTACCCCAGTTTGTCAGTCTTCTCTTTCCCACATCCATGTTCAGAAGTGTATCAACAACTGCTGAAGTGATGAATCATCAGTGAATCACGTTGGCTAGAAGGCAATTCAGAAAAAATAGGAGGGTTTGCTTTTTAAAATAAAAGGCCTAAATAAATAAAAACCAAATTCTTCTTCATTATAAACTGGAGTATTTTAGGAGGTGGGGGATGTATATCTGTCCGTGAGTGTTGAATTTGCTTTTATGGTATCAGCACTTTACATTTTATAGTGTAGGAGAATTTTGTTTCCTGCACATAATCACCAAATGGTTGAAATGCTCTTTTGGTAAATCCTGGTAAAATTAGAATCTCCTCCTAGATTTTCATCACAATATGCAAGTACTCATTGCAAAGCCCCACAACATAGCACCTCACTCACATCCCATAGCATGGGATGGACTTCTGTGCCCTGCTGCTTGCTATCAGAGGCAATAATATTGCTTTATCCACTGTATATACTTGTCAAAGCCCAAAGAAAAAGGCACTCAGATTTTCACCATTCCCACATATGGAATACCTTCTCATTCCCTGACTAATGGTTTCTGCGGTAAGTTTATATCCCTCCTTTCTGTCCTCTGATTTTCACTGATAATTTTTTAACATGCTTTTGTGTCCCATTCCACTATTTTTCTACAGGAATCAAGCTCTGAGGTCTCCTCTTGTCTCCTGTTCACCTGTGTGCCATAGTCAGAAATCACAGTTCTTGTCATATGACTAGAACTGTTCACAGTCTTGCAGTTGAGACTTTGTCAGTACCTTTTTGAAGAGCTGACATTCTCTATTAGAAACATTTTTATTGATACATCCAGCTTTTTGCTTTTCCACAGTAAAAACATGTACATGGTCCTGTGACAGAATGACCTTTTTCCTTTTCCATTGTTTCTTACTGATAAGCACCTTACTGATAGAAGAAACTATGGGAACAGTTATGTTATTATACACTGAACTGTGATTTTCTAGGTTTTGACCAGTTCGATGTAATTGAGGTAATGGAATGTCTTTATAAAACACTTATGTCCTGTATCAGAAGATAATTGTAGAAATGTGAGCTATTACTTACTTAGCAATGTAATTTCAGTGATTGTCACTGGTCAGTTATGGTAGTTGACTTCTGAAAGCAGATATATATTGTTTTTTTTAAACAGAAAGCTGGTGAAAACAATGAAGTTTATCCATGGCCAGAAACTCCTTAGAAACCATGCTAAAGAATTCCATTACAATTTTGTTAAAC
>VZTU01021060.1:0-16852 GCA_013400835.1 Zapornia atra
AACCTCGCAAAACCACGACAGGATGTAAAATATTTCTGAAGGTATTTTCATCACCTTGGAGTGAATATGGTGGGTCCATCCCATGTTGGAGAATGGAGGCCTTTATAAATGGCGATAGAAGGCAAGCTGGTGATTTAAATAAATTCTTAAATGCAAGCATTTGAAATAGCACTTTGTGTTAGCTACAAAGTACTTCCTTGGGTCTTAATGTTGAAGTTCAGCTGCATATGGCATTGTTGCTTTTTTCAGAGAAGATTCTCATTCTTCTAGAAAGAATATGTATCAAAGTCATATTTACAAGTAACCTACATAAGACCTGCTGATGTCTTGAATTTTCATTAGGCATTCTTTTATGAATTACAGATTCATAAAATGTCTCAGTAATTGTAGCTTGGGTATTTGAATGTATCATGGCTACTCCTGGTGCAACGCATTTTCCATTATAAATAAGACTCTGCTTACAAGGCCTGTCCCAGTAAGCTGCAGTAAACAAGCCATTGTCTGCATCTGAGAGAGACATTCAGCTTCAAAACAAAATGCATGATACAGGTCTGCTTGCTTTTCCTTTTATTTTTTCCTTTCCTTTTTTTAACTATGACAAAATTTCTTATGATTTATTGTTCAGCCACTCCCAATGCACTTTAACATTTTGTTTTATTTAAGGCTCCTAAAAATACTGAATTGCACAAAATTCAGTATTTTGAGCTGAGCACGGTGAGTGAAAGTCTCTCCTTGAATATACAACTGAATATATACTACTAAGACAGTAGCACTCAGGCGAATATAATAGCCAAAAATGACTTGTGCTGTTCCAGTTCATAAAGTCTTGCTCATCTGATGAGGGAATCTTCATCATGAACTTAATATAAGTGGGATCTAAACTATTTAATGTTACCAGTCCCTTAAATGCGCTTGAAAGAAGCATCTGCTTCTTTGTCTTATAATTCTTTCTGTATCAGAATTGAATAGCCACACTTGTGTAAGTTCAGGTTCTGCTTAGCATTTTCAGTCAGTATATTTGAATATGTTTTATATAAGCAGTAAATAAACTGCTTATCATTTATATTCCTTTTGAAGTTTTTTGGGTTTTGTTTTAAATTTTAAACTCATTTTAAGTATGTTGAGGAAGAAAACTTACATAATATAAGCACAGTTACTTCAATTGCATATGCTATTGTCATCTACTTGCATGCCAGTTAATTTGCAAGAGTAGCTTAACTGATAATTGAACTTTTTTTAAACAGATGTACATATGCTGTGTGTATGTCATAGAAAAATGAAAGTCCTCATTCCATTTCTTGGAGAACTGAATGTGTAAATCTTCTGTCTGATTCAGATGGCCCAATTTTTCACATGCAAAGATTCATCAGAAACCTCATGAAATCCTAAAGTTCCACTGTAAAATGTCACGAATGAATTTTCTTATTGTCAATATTACTGTTCCAAGTCAGAATCTCAGATATTTATCGGTAATAAAAGGACACTGAAAAAATGAGTTTATTAAAATACTGTGACTTTGAGGGGGAGAAAGTGATTACTTTTATGAGGAAAAACAGAAAAACAATCCATTACCTCTGTATTTAGTTTGCAGACTCTCTTAAAATGAAGTCTCCTCCCAGGAGAAAACATAATTTGTTTTCTAAAAAATGGAAAGAGAAAATGGTCAAAAAGCCCAGCTATTATTCTATAGGTGGCTAGAGGGAAGGGATCAAATTCCTATGAGTTCCGCAATTTTTATTAAATCTGTTAATGTCTTCTCTATTTAGATGCATATAAAATAAACAACACATCAATTTTAATATATACATGTAATCAGTGATCTGATAAAAGCTGTAGCCCTTATGCCAAATTTATACGCATTATCCCCCCTTTTATAATTACACTGATATTCCCCATTGTTGGAGGAACACAATAGGAACTCTGATATTATTAAGGAAAACCCAACAAAGCCTATCAAATTTGTAGAACAATTATTCTCTATAGTTGCCTGTAATCTTCCAGAATCTCTTTTCTTTGCGTGTAGATACTTCCTTATAAGTACATTAATAAAGAACAAATCTAAACAAGATAAGAAGAGAAAATTGGAAGCCTTTGCAGTACGTTTCTTCCCCACAGCAGGAATTACGAAATAATTTTGTTTCTTTTTTCCAGTTCTTTGCAGTTGCCCAGCCAACACCTGAGGGATCACGAACAAACCTGGGAGTAAGTAATTAAAATTCAAAGCTTCAGCATTCAGATAGTTTTTACACTTTCTTTTGCTTCCAACTAGCAAGGAATTTTTCAGACAAGCTTTTAATTAACAGGTGAGTTTAATTGATATGTGAGTTTTCTGTAAATGGAAAGGATATCAGTGAGAAGTATGGGAGGACTCTTTCATACAGTTTAAGACCATTAGTTTATTTGCACATTGATGGTTTCATTGAATTAGTTTTCTTTAGTGAATAAACAAAATAGAAGATACAAATATTGGAAAGAGCTGAGGACCAGTTAACCAGAACGATGCTAAACTTTATTAGCACCTCATAACACAAAACTCTACCTCAACTGTACCTGATAGAGATTAGCCACTGTCTCTGTTACAGCACAAGAGCAATGGAAATTCATAGGCACCATAAGCAATCTCTTGTGCTTGAATAAACTTTATGTGGTTTCATTAGGTTGGGACTAATTCCACCTGACTTTGCCATCTAAAATACAGGTGTATTCCAGTGAATTGAGAGTCAGAAGTGTTATTGAATCCCCCTTAAAATGAGAAGAGGCATGTTCTGTAGGTGGCTAAAAGCCTGGCTTCAAAATTCCTTAACTCAGATAACAGAAAGGAGTTACCTAATGTTTAAAGCAAATTTTCCTTGCTGTAGTTTAAGGCTGTTGGGTTGTTTAGGGGCATAGCGGGGTGTGTGGTTTACTTATCCGGGGTATGGAATTGTAAATGTGGGTTGGGTTTTTGAGGACTTTTAGAATGGTTGATTCCTGAAAGCAAACAAAAAAACTGTGAACTCTGATAACCTACTCTTTGTTCTGAAGTCAGCTGAGAGTAAGCCATGCTGTGTACCGGAGGTGTTTTATGAGTTAGAGAAGCAACCAGCCAGAGTTTCTTCTGATTAAGGTGGTAGTAAGATAGTACACACATTTATTCATGAAAAGTTTTATTTTCTCCTCCATCATTACTGCTGTAGCTCCGTATGAATCTGGTGGGACAGCTGGGGAGAAAACAATAGTATAGTGTAGTTAGCATGCTCTTGACACCAAGTTCCATATCTTCATTTTACTGCCACTCTTTTTGAGCATTTGTTTCCATAATTATTTGGCTCAGTATACATGTATAAGCAAGTGAGCTTGAGCAGGAATGAACTAATTGGACATTTAATATAATATTGTCTTTTCATTGTATTGGGAGAGCTTCTGCAAGGGTATTTATAAATATTTGCATTCAGATGAGGACAGCCTAGCTTTTCTCTGAGAGTATTTGATCTGTCTTTGTGAAATACAATCTTTTGCGGTAGAAAAATGTGGAGGTGATTGTTAAGAAAAATGTGGTTTTCAATGAGGTACATTTTTCATAATAAACATTAAAATGACTCCAGCCTTTCAAATAATTTTTAGAATTTCTGGCCTTATGAGCATTACATAATTCCTTGCAGGTAGAACTAAGGAGATGGTTAAATATGACATGTGTTGCATTTGTAAGAAAAGACCAAGCAGTTTGCTGCTGCAAAACCCGCCAAGTATAGATTTTAGGGAAAATGCCAAGCTGTCTTTCCAAGGGTACAGGTGTCCTTCCAAACTTCGCCCCCCATTCTACACAGGAACTGAAAATGAATAGTCTTTCTGTGTGTTAATGTAGAGGGCAATGACCCATATACAGCCCACTTAAGCTCTCCTGGTGTCATATTATTCTGAATGTAGGATATGTAGACTTAGTGTTGGTTGCACTTGGTATACTGTAGCTTAGGTGGTTGTCTGACAGTGAGGCAGTAGTTGTTTCTTTTTTGGGGGAGGGGTGTTAGGGGTTGGTTTGTGTAGTAACCTATGGATTACTTGGAGTACGAAAAGGTGAATGTGGTATTACTTTCCTTTTGAGACCTCTGAAACAGGTTTAGGATGTTGCCTTTCTGTCATGGTGGCTTTCTTTTGTATGGTATCAATTAAATTTATGTTTTTCCTGTTCAACACGTGTAACATGCTGTGCAGAGATTCTTTTTAAATAATAAAAAACCCCAAAAAAACAAAATAAGGGGAAAATGGCTGTGCAATTTAATATGCTGATGCTACTTAACTCCATTTCTCAACATGAAAACCTGTGTGCTTCATATAGAACCCCACATTTAATTAGGCCCTCATTTCCATAAATCTGTGTCCTCTTGTCAAATGGGCTTCTTTTATAACCTTGCAATCCATCTTCCATGTTAGAGGAAGGAAAGGTCTATCTAGAGAATGCTTTTGTTCTCTAATTCCTGGCGCCTACTAAAACAACTTGCATCTCCTGTTTGCTATGTGTATTTATTTCTTTAGAATTCAACACAAGCAATGATCCTACAACAAAGCTGTACATGAATAATTAGTGTTGTATTCAAGCACATAAATTTTAAAAATTTGAGCTTTAGATAAGAATTGAGAACTCAACTACCCAGCTAATTACTAAAATGCGTGTCTCCATGCACTGACCAGCTATGGAACATGCCTCTTTTTCTTCTAAAACAGATGGTGCTTTCAGCATACTGTAAGGTCACCAAATTCAAGCTGTTACAAACCAAAAATCGATTCCAAAGTTTTTCAGCTCTCGCAGAGATGGCTTTGCCAAGCAACCCACTCTTAGAATGTGGAGGAACCGGTGTACTAGGCACATTAGTGGCAGAATGTCACCAGGACGCTGATCTAAGTCCCTCTTTGGGACTGATCCAGGGATCAGAGAGTAAAGCCTTAAATCCACCTTTAACTTCCCAGGAGCTGGATTGGGCATCATGGTACTAACCCAAAGAGCTGGTTCAGAGCTTTATGAAATTGTAGAGTATGTGAAAGCAAGCTGTGAAGACTTAATCCAGATAATATCACAGTGGTGTAACAATGGGCTGGGGCAGCAACTGGGAGACTTGGCAGTGGTTATGTCACAGAATGGCCAGCATTTCCTTCTTCAGGGTTATTATTTCTTTGTTAAAATAAAAGATGGGTTGTTAAAACAAATATTTCCGAAGTATTTTACTGTATACTGAACAGTGAGCACTGCTGTACACTGAGAAACAAATTAATGAATCAAACATTGTAGCACTATCCACAGGGGCTCGTTTAAAAGCAAATGCATGACAGAGCTGGAAACCAGCTTAAATGCAAATGAGCCAATGTGATGAAATCTGTATTGTTTGATTCATTAATTTGTCTCTCATTGTACAGCAGTGATCATTGTTTAGTGTGTGCTACTAATGAAAGACCCTTAAAGACAAGGACTTCCAACTTTCTATATGAGCTTTACTTTAACAGAGAAGTTCCATCACAAAACCTTTTATGATCATGTGAGATTCCTGCAGCATCTGTACTAATTAGTTTCATAAAAAGTAATATTTAATATATATTTTAGTTTTCTTATGATGCAGTCTAGCAGATGGAAAGAAGGAGAGCCAGCATCATCTGATCCGCTAGCTTTCCAAAGGCCACCAGCAGCTATGTTATAGTTAAAAGGAGAAAAATACTGGGAAAAATAAAATCTTGGCTATGTGATGAAATAGGAAAGGCTGCCACCCCCATCTCCAATCTTTAGATACAGTTACTTCCCAGAAGATTTTTATCCACTCTAAAAACATGATTGATGTCCAAAAGGGCTAGGGGATTGGTCCGCTTTATTTTTAACCTTTTTTGGAATTTAAATTATTGTCAGTTTTGATCGATATTCTGGTAATGTATATTCAATCTTGTACAGCAGTGACATCAGCCTCTATTTGTCAGCTCCTTAACTCAGCCTACAGTTGTGCTTCTGGTCTCAGTCGTTCACATGACTATAAGATTGCGGACGAGAGGACAGAAAAGGGTTATCAAATTCAATGGCCACTGTAAAGCATATCATAAAATGTAGCAGTCTGGGCTTCAATGACAAAGAAAATTCTATCTGAAGCAGTCTCAGCATTTACAGCCACAGATACAGAAATCTGTACAGGTTTGGTTTTGTTAGCATTCATCAATATGGTGATGGCTTTGATTAGTAAGGCTCTCCACATGCCATTTGTGAGAGTTGGGTGGCACTAACCTCACAGTGTACCAGAAAAAAAAGAGAGAGAAATCTTTTGTGACTTAGCAGCAGCACATAATAAAAAATTGGCTCAGATAGGATTCACATTTTTGAATCCAAACAATATGCACTAGGCCAATCTGTCTATTTATTTCCATTCTGTATTTACAGTGGAGTGACATTTAGGCAAGTGCAGTGCTAATTGCCTCGCAGGTACCTCTAGATATTGAAATCCACAATTAAGCACCAAGCAGGTACATTCTTGATCCAACATGACCATCAAAATGTGATTGATCTACCAAATTCTGAAGCCATTTTTTCTGATAGGACAGGTTTTGTTCTTTTGACTTTTTCTGAGATTACAAACTAAGATGTCAGATATTGCCTGCTACAAAACAGCTCGGTCTTGAGGGCAACTAGAGAAGGTTGTAATGTCATTAGTAATGACATACAAAGGATCTTTTTTGTAGAAATGACTGTCTAAAATAAAATCATCGAATATCTGGCCCTGCTGTAAAAGGAATTTTGTTTTCATGGCATTCTGTGTACTGAACGAAAACAATACATGTGTTTTCAAAGGCTACCCAAAGCACTGTAAAAAGGGGATTGAAATAGGTGTTCAGAAGTGTATGAATCACAATCCTCTCAGTGAAAAGCGTCTGGGGTCCGGTGTCCTTAAATGTCCGTAGATATGGAGTAAGGTGTCCGTATGACATTTTTCAAAACCAACCAAAGAAACTTACAGCCAAAGACATAAGACAGTAAATTCCACAAAAAATTAATTTCTGTTTTCATCTAACATTAAACACGTGTTAGACTTCTATTTTCCACTTAAATCTCCTTTTCTATGCACAGTTTTCTGTGTGGTAGCCACTTAGCTTTCTGCTGCCCCAGCACTGTATAAACTCAATTTCTGCCTTCCATCCTATCTTACTGTAGACTAATGCTGTTATATATCTTCTCTGGAGTCAAAACTGTTTTGAAATTTCTAGAAAGAAAATAGCTGATTTTTTTTTAGTCCATTAATAGTTCTGCTCTACTAAGCCAGTGGCAAAAATCCACCTTCTGTTAGTGCTTCGGGACCAAGACCAAAGAACACTGCAGTGTATTTTGTACAAAGCCATAGCTTACTTGCCTGTTTTCCTTTAATCCAGTTAAAAATCATTTTGTGGCTTTTCTTAAATTTAGCAAACTAGTATTTCTGAATAGATCATCTACTCTAGAACTAGTATGATATTACCTATTCTATGGGCTCTTTTGGATGCATTGTCTCCTCTGTGAGTAGAAATACTATTTTGAGTGGGCTTTCCACCCAGTGCCCAATGATTTATTTGGCTCCTTTCCAAAAAGCACTTGTGCATTCTGTGGGCAGGCATGGGAGCAGCGTGATAAAGAGCTGGGCAAGGTAGCTGTTGTGCCTTCCAGCCAAGACATAAACTGCAGGTGTGCTGCTGGAGAGATAGAGTGGGGTGAGACACAGGGTGTCGGGGGGGCGGAGAGGCAAGCTCAGGAGAGATGCTGCAGAGCTGACTGAGGACAGCTGTGGTGTTAAAGTATTCACTGTATCTTATCACTAAATGTGTTCAACTGTGTTGGCACCAAAGGGTTAACGGTAATACCAGGGACATAGAGTAAGTTGATCTTGTACTTAGTATGATTTTTGTGGTCTCACTTCTTTTGTATTTTTGTATTATTTATTTCTGTCTATTAGATCCTTTCTAGTCTTTGAAGTCCTACCTAGCATGCTGGTTTTTTCTTAAAAAACAATTTTTGCTTATCTTGAGATGCAGAGCTTTGTTGTGGCTCTTGTGTTGATGGAGCAGTTTCTCATGGCTATGTTCATTTCCATTCACAAACCTGCAGGTTTATTCCTTCACTTCTGAATGTTGTTCCATTTCTTAGCAGCCTCTTTTCACCATCTCTTTGAGCATGTCCAATCCTTTACATCAGGCTTTCAGATGGTTTAATTCCTGAATTCTTCAACTGATGGTATCAGACCTGTTTATGTTACTAGGCACAGCCAAAGAATTATAACTTGTATGCGCCGTTCTGCTTCATGCCCATGTTTATTAGTAAGCTAGTAATGTTGTAAGAAGTTGCACTAGCCTTTGCCTGCTGCAGTGTACTAAAATTACAGTACAGTAATTCAAAAATGTGTTATCTCAAAAGAAGGTTGTACTTGTGAACTTTCACTATTTTTTCAAGCCACAGCATGTGCTTTTAGCTGAGGAAAACTTTGAAAACTTTCCTTTTTTAGGTTATCTTAAGGTATCATAGAAGCTTTACAATTCAAAAGGTGTTGTTGCTAAACAACTGAACTAAATACTTCACAAACCATTAGAGATTTTATTTCAAATTTTTCCTAACTGTTTCCATTGAACAACAAAATGTTAGGCCTTTCCCTTTACTCACATTCTATTTTAATGTTGTGTAAAGTAGCTTTGACAAGTGACAGTCACTGATCCTAGTCCACATTCTATATCTAAGAATGTTTTGAGTTTTTCCTTTAAGTGTTTATAAAAAACTTTGTAGTTTAAGAATAGGCATGAGCAAACAAAGAAACTGGAGATAACAGAAGGGATTTTAAATTAATAAAAAGTAGCAGTTGCTTAAAACTGTTTCTATGGTCACCGATCCACATGTTGATCTTGAAAAAAGCAAGTGTTGGCCTGTGTTGAAGGCCATGGTGTGACTCCTTCCCTGGTTACTAGACCACACTGCAGAGGTGGTCAGTCAGAGGAGTGCAGTGCAGAGATTTCTGAGCTGAGTGGGTGTTGGTGAGCACGTGAGATGGTGGGATTCCTTGCAGGGCTACAGCTGCCTAGGTACAGCATGCTTTGAGTGCCACAGGGCCCTGACTGATGTAAAAGAGCTTCTGTAAGCTAATAATACTTCACAGAGGTCCAAATGGCAGAGCACTATATTACTTTTAATCTTGTCAGTCTAAGGATTCTACGCTAAACGGACTGAAGTATGTGACAGAAAGTTTGACTGAGTAGTTTGCTTGGAGTGCAAGTAAAACTGGAACAATCTTTAATTTAAAAACATTTTTTAATTGGACCTGAGCTGTAAAAAAAGTTGAGCAACATCTAAACCTTACTGAAAAATTCTATTATGGTTTTCTTCTGCATGGCCATAACCATTCCTCAACATAAGAAGAAAAATAAAAAAAAATCCTCACACTGAGGACAGTCCAGCACTGGAGCAGGTTGCCCAGAGAGGTTGTGGAGTCTCCATCAAGTCTGGAGACTTCATTCACATATGGAGCAACTCCTGTGTTGAACTCAGGGTTGGGACAGACAACTTCCTGAGGTCTCATCCAACCTCAGTTGTTCTCTTCTGATTATAAACCTCATACATTGACCATGCTGCCTTTTCCAGTAGTAAACTATTCAGAAATAATAATACTGCTTAGGTCTCAGCACCTTTCCATGAATGAATTTCAAGGTAACAAGATAACTGGGACACACTGAGCTGAAGCAACTTGCTAAAGGTTGTCCAGCCAGGCAGTTCTAGAGTTGGTGAGAGCTAACAAATCTCCTGCTTTCCAGTGCCATTCCCATTGCCTGTTGTGTGCTCATGCGTAATTGTGGAGGTGCATGGGCTGGCTGAAGGCACGTGGCATTGTACTAGAGACCTAAGAGGAAAACAGCTCCCAAAGCATGGTCCCGTGTCCGTGTTCACACATACTCCATCTCAGCAGGGCTATTTAGTTTGGAGACAGCATTGAGCTGACACAGACTTGTTCCAGTTCTGGGGCTGGCTACCTTGGTCTGGGATAACATGGGGCTACTGCACCATACTGAATAGTATGTCCTGGACTTGCCTGCTGCTTTTCAGTGAGGGGGGGCAATCTAGTTTTGTGTTCATATCATACAGAGGTTATTAGAACTTTCTTTATTATATTTTACAGAACGTTTTCTAAGAAAACATAGAAACCTGATCATTATTAAAAGGAAAACCTCCTGTCTGTCAGAGAAAGCATGGGAGCCAGTACTGGCCTCTGTTCCAGTCATCTGAGAAGTGTAAGCTGCATAAAGAACACGTTAAGTGAAGGCCCCTGTGAAGTTTGTTAAACTAGATGAGCTGTAGCACCCATCACTTTATTCTGAGCACCTCCTAGATATCTCAGGAGAACACACAGGAGCTATCCCGTGACTGTTCCAAAGCCAAGTGCTCACAGCGTGCAAGACCGTGCTAGGATGAGCTGTGCTTGGTGCCTGGTACGTCTTAAAGGCTGGTTCGACCCTCTGTGTAAGTTATGTGCAGTATTAGCAGTAGAAATTGATCCCATGAAAGTAGCATAACATAAATAGATCAGTTCTGAAGACTCGTTACCCGGATAAGCCAATATCATGCATTATGTTTTGTAATGTATTCTTTAATTTCATTTTTAAGTACCGCATAGCTGATTAATCAAAAAGCAGCAGTACTGTCCATTTTCCACTTGTGTAAAATTTAATTTAATTCTTGTGAAGAATCTTTAAGAAGTAACATCAGGAATCGCAGTAAATGTTAAAAGACACTGTGCAGAGAAACCTCACAGACTTCCTCGTTAGTTAACCAGTCTTTTTTCAGAGCTGAGTTTCCCCCTTTGTGTTGTAAGACATATGACTAAACCAATTTGGTCTTTAATCCGTAGAACATGCTGTCAACCTCGCCTGTCTGTTTTTGTGTCAGTGCTTACTTGACTATGACTACAGATGTGAAAAATTGAATAGTAATAAGTCTCTTGCTTATATTTGATATGCGATTTTTAGATGTTTTATGCTATTTCCATATATACATTTGCTGAGAACTAGTCTTTAAAATTACTTTTTACTTATCTTCATGACTCTAGACTTTGAAGTAATACTTCAATGACAGCTGAACTGAGACATTTTAACAGTTTCTGAACAGGGTCTGAACAGACCTCTCGGTATTCTGTACCACGCTAAAGAACTCCTTCCCTCTTGAAAGTTTTATCATGTAGGAGGCTATTAAAGTTATGAGTTTAGGCTGAGGCATGAATAAATCCTGAGTCTTACTGATGATGTCATTATAGTGGTCAATAAAATACATAGAAGCAAACGCTTTTCATGCTACTAAGATCAGCTAACCAAATCAGGATACACGAGCAATTAACTCTTTAATTAAGATGAATGGATGACATTAGCCCTCCTTAAACCCTGCTCGTCAGCATTTACAAATAGAAAAAGACGGATGTCTCCTTCCCAAGAAATCTTGCATTTATTTTTCATTCTTTGACAGCATCTCATTCTTTCCACTTTGTAAACAAATTCACTTATGAACACTGCCAACCACAGAGATTTGAACAGCCCTGTTCAATCAGTGCTATTTCTCATTCCTCAGCAGTGATGTATATGAATTTAATTTATTTTCTAGGCAAGTTGCATTGAATCTATGCTTCTAATTAAGAAAAATAAAGACCTTCTGATGCCCAAATATATAAGATCATATGAATTCAATCAGCATGAGATGTTAGAGGCCACATAGTTAACGACTATGGAACTTCGTGCCTTTGAACTGGGTTATTAGTTCTGACAAAGGTGTGTGTAAATTGAAGGAATAAAGTCTCTCGGTTCTCCGTCCTTGCAAATCAGAGTCATCTGTCTGGAAGCAGATAGATTATCTCTCCCTACAGTTAATACACATATTGCAGTATATTTTCAGAAACATTCAAATTTCCTGGTGATTGAGGTGTTATTGCTCTTTTGTAATCCTACAAAATTGTAGGTTTCCCACTAATAAAGTCAATTTATTGCTACTTTCTATTTTTCATGATATATGGTACATGTACAGCTTCTGGAAGGGAGCAGTCTGTTTTCCTACTTTGTGCAAATATCATTCCCCACATGTGTAGGTCACAAATTTGAATCAATATAAATGTTGAAAATGGGAATATAGTATTGTTTTCACTAATAATTCTACATGTGTGTTAAGTTTCAGGTACAGCTTTTATCTGTATTGATGTTACTGTCAGTAATTTTTGTGAGGCCAAATTTTGCAAGGCAGTATCAGGATATTGCTCTCTACTTCTGTAACAAGTCCTTTGTTCAGAGTCAGAAATGCTGAACATTTATTTAAACCCTGCCTCTCTGAAGAATGGAAAGTCCATATGATCATTCCTCCCATAGTTGCACAGTAAAGTGGAAAAAAGTTCCCTGCATCTATTGTGTTTCTGGTAGAGCAGTATAGGGTGGCAGCAAAGAAACAGCAATGTTGTTCTTTGAACATAGACAGATTTTTGCATAGTCATTGGTTTAGCAGCAGTTAAGAACAATGACATCTTCAGCTTTTCTGTACACTTGCCCACACATTAAGAGTAGCAGTTCAAACATTTTCCTGTACTATGTTAATTCTCCATCCTGACCTAATGCATCTATATCCTGCTGCTGGTGTCAGGTGCATGAAAGTATTCAGATCACTTTCTCATCCGTATTGTGTGATGTTCTGTCAACCACAAGCCCCATCCACAACACAATTCTTATAAGATGCTTTGCCAAGACTGTTTTGGTTTGCTTTATTTAGAAAGAAAGAAGTTGACAGAGGAGTTACAGCAGAGGTGTAACAGAGGGTCTTTCCATCCAGGAAGTCCTTGATGTACCCAGAGAACTGGCTTTAACTTTGCCTAGCTAGGTCCAGTGAAAGAAAATAGAAATTTTGCCCACATTTAAATAGCAGAAATAGACTGGCATGGTAGCAGAAGAGTATTCTTGACTCCCTTTTCTAGGTTCAAAATCTATGGAAACTTTTAAGAAATCCTGTGGGTTTTTATCTCAATGGTGTGGTTCCATGTAGAGAGCCCAGGTGGGACTTGAAGGAAGGATAAGGCAAAGTAAGCAATGGTGTCATTTGCTATGTTGTAAGCAGAAGTTCCAGCTCCCGTCACGTCCAGGGTTACGATGTCCCAGCAGTCTCCCCTGCAGCACAGTCTCTAGCCCGCAGGGCAGAGATCCTTCTCTTCCTGCACAGGCATGTTCTGGCTGTGTGGCTGCTGCCATGCAAGACTGGAACATGGGGACGTAATCCCTGCAAGCTATTTTTGTCATGCTGTATCCATGGCAGAAGGCCTGGTGGTACGTGTGATATATATGACACTGTTGCTTGCAATACCTGGAGCCTGAGGCAGTCTCCCAGCGTGTCACCCAGCGGTGTGGGCTTCAGTAAGGCATTCTCATATGTGATCAAAACACCCTCACTTAGCAGTTTGTAGCTCTATTCTCTTAAAGGAGGAGGTATAAAAGCTTCCCTACTCAGGGAAAAGTGTCACAGAGAATGAAGTTGGAATGGTGAGGAGCTAGATGAGGACAGGGCAATAGCCATCTGTGTTCTAAGCAGATTTTTTTTGGCTTCCTGACAGAAAATTGAAATAATGCAGCTACTTGAACTGCCCCACAATTGCCTTACCCACAAGTCCAGTCAAGTAAGTTATTCTTTCAGAAGCTTCAGATGATACAAATCTACACGTACACAGAAAGATACAGGGATGTAATTATAAAGGGCACACGCCCAAACAACACAGATTTTTAAGTGAACTCTTGCAGTTATTAAAATGTTTTGGCTTGATAACAAAAAACAAACCTGCAATTTTGCCAAAACCTAGATGGGAGGCCTCTGTGGGGGTGACAGTGCCTCTCGTTACAGTTTGGGGAGCAGTTTGGCATCCGGGGTGCTGCCTGCCTGGCGTGGCCGGAGCTGCCTGTGCATGGTGCTGCTTCCAGTAGTCAGGTGTGGTGGGGAAGGGCACTTGGGGCTCTGGTGACCATATGTGCTTCTCTGTGCTTCCTTTTGTTGTGCCTTTGCAATACAGACTACTGAAATTTCTAGCAAACTTTTAAAAATGAGGAATGAAAACAATGCTTTGTGAGTGTTTATCACGTAGTTCCTGAAGAAAGAATGTAACAAAGGAGTCAGACTTGAGGTGGTTTGAAAGCATACAGCTATGCTGCAGTCAGCAGGGCTGCTACACGTAGTAAATCAGCACATGCTGCTCTTCATGTTGCTGCTGCTTGTACCCAAGCCAGGTAGTTTGAAGTTGAGCTGCACATCTCAGTGTTAAGGCTGCTGCCTACTCTCTGATGCACCCTGAGAGCCTCAGCCACGTCCTGCAGACTTCAGTCCAAGCTGGATCGTGGGCTGCACAGGTCTGGGAAAACATGACATGAAGGTGTCTCTCATGGAGAGGTGAGGGGGGGCGAGGACACAGGGACTATGCAGGCCGTACCATTACTGACCTACACAAGGCCAGACACAGCTCAGGCCTCAGGCTGCAGAGCTGCGCTGCCAGCAGCTGAGCTGCAACTCCTCAAACCTGGGGTGGGAACGGCCAGGGCCTCACACCCGCTCCTCAGCCCCGCAGTGAGGTGACCATCGGCTCCCAGGGAAGGAGCTTACCCACGGCACTGGATGGTTAATGGCAAGTCTTTTATTTCAGTCATTGTTTCTGGTCTAGATGTAACTTTCCAGCATGTCAGTGTGATGGCTTTTGATACTTTAAATGCTTATTTATAATTAATTTTTTCATCAAGTTCCCATGTTTTGTTTATAAATTTACCATTTGGGGCTTTAGATGGCTTGAGAGGATTGCACTGGGATGTGAGGATGCTTTTAACCTCTGAGCTAGCCTTCTATGGTGCCTCTTAACCTTCAAATTGCCTGTATGTTTGCAGGGGTTATCCATAGAGGTTGGTACACGTTCTGTTCAGCTGAAATGATAGGCTGGCCACTTGCCACAGAGCTGTGGTTATCTGCATTGATAGATTAGCTTTATTACTGATAGCTCAGATACAAGTAACGGGAAAGACAGAGCAGCACAGGCTGGTGCAGAGCAGAGGCTGGCTCCCCCCGCATGCCGCGAGGAGCCGAGCCATGCCGGCACAGCCTGCGTTCCCGCCTGCCTGGGGACCCTCTGCCAGCTCTGGGTGCTGCCAGGTGCTCCTCACTTGCAGCATGAACACAGTCAAAGGACTGACGTGGTAAAATAATTCTCCATAGCTCTAACTTTGATTTGAATATTAAGTTCCAGCCACTGCTTCTAGTAGGAATGATACCTTCCAAGATTACTTTGGAATGTGAGGTCTCTATATCCATAGAGGCACCTACATAAAGTGATTGAATTGTGAACTTCTAGGGATCAGGCCTAGAATTAGGCATCTAAGTAAGAATTTAATTCTTTGTTTTCTCAGTTTGAAGTCATTTGGCTCCTTAAAGTCTTAATGGGAAAACCTTTGGAAATTTTATACAGAAAACTTCTTTAACAGAATTCCATTGCTGACAGAGATTGGGATAGGACTGTCAAAGTCCAAGCAAATTTGGTAGGAAAGTGTGTTCAGAAATCAGTGCTACTTCTTTACCTGTATCTGCAACGATTTGGGACATTTTAAAGCAGGAACTGAAATTACTTTCATATATTCACCTTAAGCATATGTTAATAAATAGATATGTAGATATAAAATAATTTTCCAATACACACACACACACATATATATCTGTAGTTATGGGGGAAAGAAAATGAACTCTTCAAATTTGGCATCCAGCTGGTTCAGAAATTAGTGCTTATGAAAGAGCAGCACTCACCGCTTATATATCTGTAAGAAAAGTAAAGTAGGGCTATTTAAAAAGATAAGTGGGTATTAAGATGGAAGGCATGAAATAAATAAAAAGTCCATAGTGGAAACACAGAATAATCAGAACGAAAGTTGATTACTTCATTTTACAACTGACAGTTCAGTGAAGTTTCTGTTTTAATATTATGTGCAAGCCAAACTGCCAGGTTTTATTTATCATCTGATATAACTCTAGCTGTAGTCCAGGATACTGGAAAACCTCTCTTGTAGAGTTTTACCTCTTTAACCTCAAATGAAAACTGGCATTCCATCTGGATAGTGTCCAATGTGTCACATTTTGGTAGTCATCAACCAGCTCGCCTTATAAATCAAGAGCACTGATTAAATAATCAAGATTTTTGAAATGCCTTGAGGGAGCTGTACGTTTTTTGCATCAGTGATTAGTATTCAGTGGTAATACTGAAATCTATTTGAGCTGCAGATATAAAACTGCATTTTGCATACTAGGCATAATCAGAGAGATTATATTCAGAAAGTGTGCTTCCCCTAAGACAGCAGAAGGTTATGACTTTTGCCATGGCTCCATTGTTAGTTTAAGTGAGCTTTGTCCTTGCTGTTGTACAGCCCTTCATTCACCAGAATAAAATCTTTTCTGCAGCTGTGTACTGGGAAAATGAAAACTCTAGGTAATAACTTTCATAGGGCAGCTGGTTAAATAAAACTCTAGACCTTGAATGGAAGCAATTTTAATTAAAGAGCTTTTCAGTTATTAAAACTTAGCTTATATTGTATCATTTCTTTTGTTGTTACAAGTAAGCATTTTGTCATTTAAATCATTCCCCCAAAACACATATTACAGGCAACAAGGGGGACGGCAGTTTACAAAAGAGACAATAGTTATTGATTGCAAGAGAGACTGGTTGAGAAATGAAGTATTTTTCCTAACAAAAAATAGAAACTAAGCCCTAAATCCAGTAATGAACTTGAAAGAAGTATAGGAATATAAATCCTGAAAACCCATGTTCACATCGTGCAAAACTTTGCCAGTTGCAGTAGGTTCTTCTCA
>VZTU01021060.1:16860-37884 GCA_013400835.1 Zapornia atra
GGTTCTGCGCTTCAGGCACCTGCTTGGATCTGAGTGATGAGAGTGAACTCTGCACAGAGAGTAGCAGCGACAGAGTGCTAAGCTGCCCGGAGCCCGTGAGTTGAGGTGTATTCCCTGCAGTCCTGCTGCCAGATAGCTTTCCTGGGCAGCACTGAGCAGTGGGAGACTTTCCATCCTTGCAGGCTCATCTTCCCAGCTCCCAGACTGCAAAGTTTTACCTAACTGACGGTGTGCGGTGTTACCCTCCCACTAGGTTGCAGAGAATGCTGTGGGAGCACTATGTTTCCCTGGGATAGCATGCCCTGATGGTAAGTAATTATTTTTCAATATATCTTTACCTCAAGAATGTAAAAAGTAAGAATGCTGGAGCTGTCACGTGGAGCCTTGCCACACATCGATCGATATATTTCATATAACCTTGCAGTGTAATGTGTAATCATACTTAATACAGTCTGCATAAGTGGGCTTAATGCTCATCACTGGCCTGGAGGTGATTAGAGATGATGATGTATAATCACTTGGAAGGGGGAAAGGAATGATGATTTGGAGTTGATCTGTCCTGCTTCCTAGCCCTGTCCTTGATGGATACACTGACAGCTTTCTGTATTCATTCATTGCCAACTGGAAGGCAACAGTAGTAGTACCAATACTCGTCCTTTCTGCCAACACATCTCCAGACCTGAAAAAGGTGGTGGTTTTGCATTACTGCTTCAGTTAATCTTAGAATGATATTAACTTTTCCCTCAAAATTAGTTCGTACCCCTATATTACCGTGACTACAATACCTTTGCTCTCTCTGCTATAAAAGAAGGCTCTCTCACAGGGAGTGGAGGGCCTGAGTTCACAGATTTTGTTCACTAGGGGATTTTCCTCTCATGCTTGTCTCACTCCAGCTGAAGCTCTGCTGTGATGCAGAATGACATTTGAGCATTATTCCACTGGTGAGACAGGGCGCAAGAAGGAGCATGAACTCTAGCCCAGGAAGCCCTTCTTTTCGGCTTTTCTATCTCTGCAGTGGTTTTGTATTTTATGTTCATGGTCACTGGATAAAAATGCCTTAGGATTAGGGTGGAGTTCTGCAGAGTAAAGAAAATGGGGCATAATCTGGCATGACATCATTCTCATACATGCAACTACATTGTCTTATCTCCAAACCAGGCCGGGTGAGACTGGTCTTTGGCCAATGTTGTCACCTCAACCGTATGCAGGAGTTGTCTGGGAGACTGTTGATAGGCTTAGGCCAAAAGCAAACTGAGGATCATGTTAAACATGTTCATGCTCATGCCTGGCCCAAATGTAAGGTTTACCCTCCTGTCCTTACAAATCAGGCATGTAACTACTCCACTGAATCTATCCTTAAGGCAGAAAGCAATATTGTGCGTGCTTCTGAAGATCACAGAATTACTAGGTTGGAAAAGACCTTTGAGATATTTGAGTCCAGCCATATCTGTCCTCTACTCAACTAATATCTCTAAGCACCTTGTCTACTTGTCCTTTAAGTGGAACCAGGGATGGTGACTCAAACACTTGTTCCAATGCCTGATCACTCCTTCAGTGAAGATTTTTTTCCTAATGTCTAACCTGAACCTGCCCTGGTGCAGCTTGAGATGTGATAGTAAATTAAAGCATGTGAAATATTTGCAGAATTCTGGATGAAAGAAAGTGCATGACTGAAAGGTTTTATTCCTGCATTGTTTTGATAGGTATAAACACACAAAATGATTGATATAGACAGACAAAATACTGACTAAAACCAGAAAAAGGCTTAAGAGAAAAGTGTGGCTTAATAGCTCTCCCTTCTCCTTGTCCCATGCTAGGGTGGCACTGCCTAATAATTCCAGTTGCAGTCAAAATCATGTAGTCAGTAAGGTCCAGTATCTACAGTGCTTAAGAAGAATTTGATACTTGGTGGGGAGAAAAAATAAAAGGGGGGTGAATTAGATTGTAAATGTAGATATTCTGTAATTTTAAGGACAGACTAGTTCTTTCTAGGTCAGATTCATAGCTAATTCCACTGACATTTAATGTGCCAGGTTATGTGGAATGTGATCTCTGCATGTTCCGACTGAATGCTTCTCATTTCATACAGTAAATTGGAGATTAAAGATGTTTGACCCTATCATTCCATACTTGTTTTGGTGTTTGATAAATACCGTGTCCATCGATTGCTATGTTACTCAGTTATCTGTTATTGATGCAGGTTTTGCTTGTCTGTCTTTTAACAGCAGCTACATTTTTGCTCCCCATATCTCCTTGATTTTAATAATAAATAGCACAACTTGTGAGAAGTTTAGCTGCATACTTTTAAAGTTCACTATTATTTGGTTCTGGTAATGTCTAAGACACTGCAATTACCAATTTTGTGTTAGTTGGTACAGCATCTAATACTGCTAAATCATTCTCATCTTTATCTTCATGAACGTAATACTATAACATAACTTGTCATTGACGCTGGTTTCCCAGTATTGCAAGTCCCTTTCCTTTAGTTGATTTCATCCTGATTCATGCTCTTGGCATCAAGCAAAAGGTTGGGAATCTTAGCTCTCAGGGTTGGTATTTTTCAAGTATTTTGGGGGCAGAGCTCTGCAGAGTATTCAGCAGCTCTGCAATGCCACCTTTCTATATAGTGGCTCCTTTCAGGTCTGCAGCCTCCTTACAGCCTTGCTTCTTGGTAGCCTGGAAGCATTTCTGACCTGTTGGTTCGGGGCTGTGACTAATTGCTTAGCAGGTGTTTCCACAAGCCTCCACATTTCAGTCTTGTATTGCACCTGAAATACAAGCACTTCGCATTGGCTTTCAGTCTCTTTATTAAAGACTAAATTTTTTGCTTTACCTTAAATTGTGGTAGAGTTACCTCTTGGTATATACATAGAGGTATAGTACATGGGCAGAGAGGAGCCCTAACAGAAGAAAGAGACAGACAGTTTTGTGGCTTGTTAGGCAAAAATCAAGTTTACAGATTCAAGGGCTCGTTTGCAGGGTTCAATACATTATTATTAGCAGAACTTCTCAGGAAAATTCCCTGCTGAGGTCTGTGAATGTTTTGGTGGGAGTGAGTAGGGAGTACTGAACAGAGCCCATTGAGGTGGGCATTTTAATCCATGTGCCTCTTAGCTTAGTACAGAACATTAAATTACTCTGCTTAATAATTAGGCATTTGTCAAGGAAAATAGATACTTATTAATGGATGATTTGCCATGTTTCATCCTCTCCACAGCAGACGTGCTTACTATTCTATTATTTAGAGAGTGCAAAAAGTTCTATGTATTCATCTACTCAGCTGTGAACCTGAAATCTCTTTCGCTTCTTTTAGTGATGTTTCTATGTAGAAACTTCTGATTCCACTTGTCTTATTTTTTAAAAACTGTAAGTTCTCATAATTCTTTTGTATTATGCTTTACTTTATGTATTCTTGTGAATAAATGTTTCCCAGAAAAGATGATGAAGGGACTGGAACATCTTGCACCTGAAGAAAGGGACTGGAGCATCTTGCACCTGAAGAAAGGCTGAGGGAGCTGGGACTGTTTGGCCTAGAGAAGAGAAGGCTTGGGATGGGTCTCATCCATGTGTACCATTACCTGAAGGCAGGGTGTAAGGAAAATGGAGCCAGACTCTTTTCAGTGGCATCCACTGACAGGACCAGAGGCAGTGGCCACAAACTCAAACGCACGAGGCTCTGTCAGAACATCAGGAAGTCCTTCTTTACTGTGAGGATGACAGCACTGGAGTGGGCTGCCCAGAGAGGCGGTAGGGTCTCCTCCTCTAGTGACAGATTACCATAGTTTCAACAGCTATGTGGGCATGGTCCTGGGCAAAAAGCTTGGTGTGGACTTGGTTGAGCAAGGGACAAGATGGCTTACAGAGGTCCCTGCCAACCTCAGCCAGTCTGAGCTTCTGTGTGATTGTGTATGATGATGGTCACATTCACCGGATATGGGAAAATCTAATAAAAAAAGCCTTTACAGGGACTTGCATGGCTATATTAAGTACCTGCAATTCATGGTAAAATATGACCACGCCGCAGCAGTTAATAAAATACCAGTTGCTAAAATACAATTTTCTAAAATGAACGTAAGAGATGTGGTGTATTGTAACTAAAAGCATGTGGAAGCCTTTTATAATGATATCATAAATATTTGTTACAGGAAAAACACTATTTTTTTGCTGATACTGGTGATAGCAGAAGCAGGAGGCAGTAATAAATAGGATTTGAAAGAGTTCAAAAGGAAACCTACAAAAAAGTGGTCTGAGGGTTTTGTATGTTCTGCCTATTGGTGGTTACAGGAACTATCTAAGAAGTTATATATTCAGCAAGTGACATAAGTAATTGAGTTATAAAAGGATAAAGTGCTCAGTTGTATCAAGTGTTGAACTCCATGCCCACTGAATGCAATAGCCAGACTCTCACGGGCTTTAGATCAAACCTCAAATAAAAGAGTTTGGTTAGTGCTGTTTGACCAATGTAACAGCAAGTCTGTCTGAACTTAGTCTCATGCTGTGTTTTTAGCATATTCAAGCTGATTATACCGTAATGACCAACATGCTGTATGCCTTCAGTCTAATAAACTCAGTGTATCCCAGTTGTAATTACTGAAAAAGCCCTCTTGTACTTACTGTAAATATTGGTGTATGTTTGGATCTCCTTTGGATCTCATTTTTTAAGTCATGCGATACTAATTTTTATCACCTTGCAAACTCATGTTCTCCACGATAACCTGACAAGGTAAGTAGTAAATGTGATGTAATGGGAAGTTCCTGGTTGTAAAGGGAGCTGCTCAGGCCGTGTACAATTCCCAGCCTCCCAGTCCCCTGGCAGAAGTAGGGGAAATTCTGCAGGCTGTATAGCATACTGCCGTAACCGACATCCCGCAGAGGGGAAAAACCCCTCGACGACTGATGATGTTTATTAGAAGATTGGAGTGATGGAAGACTAAACTTTACCAGCTGCCCCAAACTGGCAGGTCACTTCTCTGGGAACGCTGCCATAAAGTGGTCTGAGATGCTTCTGTCTCTGTGAAGCACTTCGGTAGTAAAACACCTTCCCATTTTGTGCGCTTGTGCTCACGTAGCCGCGGCCTCTCTCTCTAGATAGGGAGGAGGGATATCTCACCTCCCTCTCGCAACAACTGCACTCCAGCTGGCAAACACTGCTCTAACTGAACAATCCTGATAAGTATTTGTAATAAGCTATTGCAGCTGCTGCAACTCATTCTTTGCTTTTGTATATCAGATTTTGCATTTGGTGTTTTCTTTGATGGTTTTGTCTGTTCCATGAGCTAGATTCTGCACAGATTCACTCCAAATAGCAACAACAAATGATACCACCAGTAACAGAATTGTGTTGTGTTTCTGCTAGTAATGGAATATTTTCCATACTTTAGGCTACATAAAGTGGGATAAAGAGATACTCTGCTATTCCTTGGTGGCCTGGTTTCTTCTCTATGGGAGGCAGCAAGTCTTTCATTTCAGCATGCTGTCCTCAAAGTTCATGCCATTTGGAGGCTAAGCTGTGGATGACAAACTGCAAAGCTGACAGGAAAACATGCAAGGTTGATATATAAAACAAGCTACTCTGCTCGTGCTTTGACTGTCATCGCTGCTTTCAGGAGAATAAATAATACTGCCTGGGTCTGTGCAACACTCCTTAAGAGTTACTTCACCTTACATGGGGAATGCTGGAAATTTCTTTGGGAATGTAAGAACTGCAGTTTTCTAAAACAAATTCACAGAAAAAGAAGTTGTTTGTTTTTTCCCCAAACAAATTCATGAAAGAAAAAAGCTCTTACAGCTTGTTCCTAAATTGAACAAAGCTAACAGGAAAGTGATGGTCCTTTTCATGAACTGTGAAAAACGCTGTAGATATTTCTCTGGCTTAACAATCAAATGAAAACATTCTCTATTCACCACTGGCTCTGCAAATTTTGCTGCAAGCACCAACAGCTTTACACCAAGAAGACCCAAAGGAATTTTCCATCAAAGCAGACGTGTGCACCACATGAGCAGGTGAAAATGTGATGGAGAAAGTTGTGATTTCTCCGTGTTTGCTATAAGCTTAACCCACACCAGTCTTCATCTAATAGACAATGTTTTCCTTTATTTCTGAATTCCTGTGTTTTAGTAGTTGAACATTTTTCTTGTGAGCAAGTTATTTTTTGGCATTCATGTACATAATGATATGCTAATACATCCTTTAAACAATCAGAATACACCTTGTCTGTTCACATGCTGCAAAACATGTACATGTAATAGACAGAAATATTTAAAGCATCTTTATTTCATGATCTCATTTATTAGGTTGTAGGTTGGCAACTAATTAGTATAGATATTTGAAGTTACAGATTGAAACTAAATTACTGCACTGTAATATAATTAATCATAGAAAACTTTTGTTCAGCAGCTAATCTACTGTTAGCTCCTTCCTCGCTTCTTGTTGATACTCATAACTTTGATTAAGATTTTCAGTGCTTCCTTTAACATCATAGCTTATTAGTATGAGATTCAGTGAAGTACCTACTGCCTCTGGAATAACACTCCCAGAAAGGTTTGGAATGAAAATCCTCCTGGTGCTGGAGTTCAACAAGAAATAGCATATCTAAACCACCAAGGGTCAATGCATGCTAGCAATCCCTGGGAGAAGAATGCCTCAGGGGGTCAGACGTTCTTTTCATGTATGCCCTTCCCTCTAGTCACTCTCCTATGCTTTCAGATGTTCAAACTACTATATAAGTATGTAGCTGCAGCTAAAAGTAATGGAAGAAAGTAGTAATCCAAACAAAGAATGAAGATCCCTGCTAGCCCCAGTAACAGAGATACTGCTGGGGCAGAACTCAGTGGCATTTCGTGAGTATTCTTGAGTTGGTCCAATGAATATGAGAGAGCAGGATAGGGTCTGTGCACTGTATCTGACTTAATAGAGGTAAAAGCTTCTTCCTTTACTCCTAGAGCTGGTATGCTGTTCAGCTCTATTTCCTATCCTTGTATTTCCCTAGACAAATTATCCCTGAGAAGCAGAAATACCTGTAAGATTTCAGAGACTATCCTATAATAAAGTTCAGTAGAATTATCCTGTTGTTAAGATTTTCTTTTCAGGTGAAAAAGTGACAGGTTACATAGGTCTATGTTATTTCACAGGCATAACCTATCCTTGAAAAAATACAAAGCCACTTTCCAGAAGTGCTTGCACATTCTCTAGCGTGTGCCTGTGTTCTGGCTCAGATCGTTTCAGCAGTCTTGCTTTTGATAACAACAGGAATGAGAGCAGCCCTGTGAAACTTTGAATTTACGGTCACCACTTGCTAGAATCTTCCTGCCTGCAGCCCCTGGACCGCGCAGGGATGGTAGAGCAGTTCCCTCCTCATTACTGCTGTGGACTGGGTTGGTCAGGTTTTGCTTTACCTAGTCTCCAACGTGACTGCGGGTTTATCACACATCTCTCCTCAGGTCTGTGTTTGGGAAATGTTTTTAAGGAAGATCTGCTCATAAACTCCTTTGGAAATATGTGGCAAGCACACTCAGAGAGCTAGATGCTGCTGTGGTGTGGGAGAAAGGATACTATCTTTTCTGAGGGTACCTAGCACTGTGAACTTCTGGTGGTTCAGAAAGATGACTTGTATGTCCACACGCTTGGTGTTTGCTGGTCTAATTAAAAACACTATTTCAGGAGTAGGCCTTACCTTGCCTGTTTTCATTGCCAATATAATTATTAAGAGGTATTAAATTATAGAACTAAACATGTAAATGCTTAATCTGCATGTTTTAATCTACAGGATTTTATCTAGTCAAATGGTTACCAATTGCATCAAGAGATGAATAAAATATCTGAGCAATCCTTTATTGAGCAGTCATTTGAGAAACAGTGTTCAGTCTATTTATTAAGTTTTAGAATATTAAAAAAACTGGGTTTTTTACTGTAACATAGCATTACTCAAAATACAGCAACAGACATGAACTAGTTTTAAAATGGTACCTTTTGTCAGGGTAGCATGTTGGTAAACATTTTAAAATTCTAGTTTTTATTTGATTTTGTGGTGCATGCGAGTCTTTTGGTGTAACTTGACACAATGTCACCTATATTCATACGCTAACTGCGTATTTATGCTAGATAGTCATTTGCAATTCATGCTTTAGTGGCCATTTATGTAGGTTTACTTATCATGTCAGCCAGCCCTGACATTATCACATGACTCCAATTTGTTATATGCTTTAAATAATGAATAGCAAATAGGCAAGGGCTAAGCAAAGCAAACACCTTTCTAAGAATAACAAACCAGAAACTGATACAGCAGCAGTAACGTGTGTGTAGCAAACCCTTTCTTTTAACCAGAATCCACTCTATGGGATGTTTGCAAAGAAGAGGAAGGAGAAGTGATTGGACAGATTGTCTGCTAAAATAATATTTATGGCTCAGATACCAATATTAATGCCAGTGAATGTGGAAATTTGTTATAGGAGATAAAACATTATTTAGAAAGTAAAAACATGTTTCCTCGGGGTTTATTTTTGTAAGTGGATGATATGTTTTCTGGTACATATCTGAAGGGGGTTTCTCCTCCAAATATCATACTGGGATTAATTATAGTAAAAAAGTAGGAAATGTCACATGAATAACAATTGGGTACTCGTGAACAGCTTCAGTTATCTTTCAGGATTTTATATTGAAAGTTTGATAATGAGGAAAAGCTGTTAAATTTCAGCACCCAAAATATTTGTCAGAGCAGAAGGATATACATGGTGTAAATGCAAGATTCTCCCTTTTATATATTCTGATAGATTTTTGTGTTTTGTGCTTATCCAAAATTAAGAGTTGATACAACAAATTTGTGACTCATAGGTTTCTTTAGAAACCAGTTTTATACATATGAAATGCACAAATGTCGAACACTAGGCTCTGCTAGGCTATAATACTTTACAGTTAGTGCTCCATGGCATTTATATAGTAATTTACTACTTCTCTTATTTTCTTAATGATGCTTGAAAACAAAAAGCCAGCTGCCTCATTTTATGGAGTACAAAATAAATGTCCATTTTACAGAATGGGAAGACAGAATCAGAAACGTGTGAGCTCTGACTTGTGGTCACACTGTATTGCACTGCTTGGTTTCTTTGTAAAAATCTGTTTGATTTGCATGGTGATATCATCTGTAAATTCTCAACACAGTAATGGACATTTTCTTATGAAAATTCACAGTGATACCATCAATCCATCTCTAGTGAGAACTATGATGGGAATTAGAACAGACAGAGAAGTGCCAGTATTTGGTGCAAGTCCCTTTTTTTTTTTGTGTGTGTTACAGTAACAGCACCTGGGACTTTTCCATTCCAGCTCTCTCTGTGCTACAGAGAAGCTGCACCAGTAATAACAGCAGTGGGGAACAGCGAAAATGTTCACTTCATGTTTTTTCTTTAGGAAATGAATATGCCTGTTCTTCTCCTTAGGCTTTGACCTCACCACAAAATTAAAAACATGCAAGTCATAATTCTGCTTAAGCACATTTTTGCTGACATAATTCAGGGACAAATACCAGGAATAATCATGCACAGGTATTATTACATTACATTACATACATAGGTAATGTGTATGGGCTCTTGTAAATAAATCAGTAGTAGTACATGAATTACAGACTTCCAGCAGAAGTACGGCTTCACAGAATCACAGGCTTTAAGGCCAAAGGGGATCATTAGATTGTGTAACCTGACCTTCTCCATAG
The DNA here is from genome assembly GCA_013400835.1 of Zapornia atra. NCBI lineage: Eukaryota > Metazoa > Chordata > Aves > Gruiformes > Rallidae > Zapornia > Zapornia atra. Next base: position 26,568 of record VZTU01021060.1, read on the forward strand.
CGTATCATATAATTTCATCCATTTACTCTGTACCGAGTCCAATAACTTATGTTTGACTAACACATCTCTTCTATATTTGCCTTTATATTGAGTTTCTTGGCCAAAAATCCATTACCATTTTTGTCAGGTCTGCCATCACCGAAAAGAACTTTTGAGGATTTCTTTTCCTCTCTGAGAAACCCATCGGTGGGAGCGTGGTGCTCAGTTCCTTTGAACAGCAGTGAGCATCCTCCACTCTGCGGCTTTGCATGATCAGTGGTGTTTGCGTTGGGCTTCAGGATTCTTTTGCGTGAGATAGGCATCAAAAATACCCTACTGCCTGCCCTATTTTCTTATTTGTAATATTTTGTTAGGAAATTTTAACAATGTTGCACGAAACTGCTTATGTTTGTGAAAACCTAAACTTTTTCACAGAAACTTTACCTACTATAGATGCATTCTAATGCCATCCAGACCCTTCTTCTCAATCTTCTTTTTTAAAATCCTATAACATTCATAATAATAATCTGATATGTTCCTGCTAGCACTGTAGCATGGATGATTAGAAATCAGGAAAGGGAGGTTTGGGAACACATACATTTGAACTGTGTGGCTATTGCTCCCCAGGTGGACATTGCCAGCATTCTTCAGCCTCCCAGATGTAAACTGGCACGCTGAAATAACGGTGTCGTATTTAAATCACCCATCTCCTCTGGGCTGTTACAGATTTGCATTCCTAGAATTTATTGTCTGTTTGTAATCAACTATGTTTTAAGAGATATTTGAAGACATGGTTTACTTTGCATCACGGATTATTCTTCATGTTCTTTTCAGGGGGCTTTGTAGGCTAAACAAAAATTACTTTGGATCATCAGTATATAAAAACTACTTGAAAATATTTTTGTGATTCTGATTCCTGTAATATGTTAAGGTATTCTTTATTTCCTTGTAAAAAAACCCCAACAAATAAATGAAATCCTAAGCAAATAAACAAAAAAACCCCTCCCTCAAAAACTTAAAGCCAAGAGCAGATATCCCCTTTGTAGATCTCCTTGTAACTGAAGAGAGAAGGTTTTATCTTGCTGGCTATGTTAGAGCTCTAAGAGGACTCCCTGTGAAAGTAATGAAGACTCAAAAATACAGTTGGATCAGTTAAATCAGGAGCCTTATTCTTCTCCTCACAGTATAGCTGATGTTCCTACAGACCTGGGTCCGGTGGTGTGACTATCCTTGTGCTGGCTGGTTTGAAATGCACTCTGGAAGCACCCAGACCCCATGGTATAAAATACACTGAAAGCACAAAATGAAGTCTGTGAATGAGCACTTTTGCTGAATTCTTTATACCCTGATTGAATGGGCAATAAGGGAAACAATGGTAACTTCACACACAGACTGTGGAAGGTTTTATCTTCATAGATTAGCATATGAGGTTGAAGCATCTTGTAAAACTAATTGGAGGGAGCTAACAGTTCCTGAGCATTTCTCCTGCCTGCCAGTACTTTTAAGATTTTGTTGTGTTACTTATTAAAAGGTGATCATACCTTTTTGGCAAACCTAGTACTTTCAGATATTTTAATAAATTCACAGAGAGTCTATAATGAGCAGCAAAAATGAGAGATATTTTATTAGACTGTGTAACTATCACTACCTGATTACTTGTAATTGGTGAAATAACAAATTGCTGTTTTATCTCTTTAAGCTTTTGACCTCATAACTGCTCTGTTTTTCATGAAACACATCTCCTTTGGATGTAGCTGCAGGCTTTCTCGGTAGTTTTGTTCACAAACCTGTAAATTGCTCCTTCATATTAGTTTGTAGAATCATTGAACAGTTTGGGTTGGAAAGGATCTTTGAAGACCGTCTAGTCCAACTATCCTGCAGTAAGCTGGGACATCTTCAACTAGATCAGACTAGTTAGTAGGTAATACCCTTTTTTAACCATGTACCTATGTCTCTCTAGTAATGTGCTGCTGGGTTTTAACAGGTTTTTGTGTTGGTTCCATCCATCCTCTCTCCTTTCCTCCATCCTTGCAACCCAGTCTTTGCCATGTACAGAGAATTCAGCTAAATAAAAAATAGATCCTGACCACATCTCAATGTATTAATACTACTTGTTATATATCATTGTCTTAGAATCATAGAATTCTAGAATGTGTGAGGTCAGAAGGGACCTTAAGAGGTCATCTAGTCCAACCCCCCTGCAGTAAGCAGGGACAGTGATGTCATTTTCATACAGATTTCTTTCTTGCTGTTACACACCCTATCAAGGATGCAGGATTTAACAATCATTCTCCTTTGCTAGATATTTGAAGTGTATGTCAATATATACACACACATATATATGAAATCTGATGTTGCTGAGAGCGTTTGGCTCCAATCTGAGAAACTTAACTAATCTATATTCTTTAGCTGCTTCTGTTAATTAAAGGTATCCCAGTGAAATTAGAGACTTATGGAGCTACTTCTTCAAATGATTTCCCTTCCTCAGACTGTTCCAATGTTTAAGCAGAATTCTATATATTTTCCTGCTTTTGAACGGGACCAGTTATTTATAACCTATTTAATATGATAAACTGCCTCTTAAATGGATTCTAATATAAAAAGGTATACATATACACTGATCTCTCTTCTTTGACCAAAACAGAAATGATCTTATGAAACACAGTCAGTTGTTATGGTTCTCCAGTTTGAACAAAGCTAGCCCATACAGAAAACGGGCTTCATAGAAGTGCCTTTACATGGATGTTCCTGGCAGGGCAAAGCCATAGCTGATGCAGTCAGAAAAGATTTTGATAGAGTCAAGAAGAATAAAGAAGAGGAACAGAAACCTTAAAAAATAAAATATTTTAAAAAAAAATCCTTGAAGACATTATTTAAGCGAAAGATTTTTTTCTTTTCTGTATTTTCTTTATTCAGCCAATCTCTACAAGTGCTGTAGAAGTTCTGTGGACTGAAGGATTATAAAAAGTTCAGGTAGTCAAGTGTTGCAGACCAATTTAACTTAAATTATTAATTAATTATTTACCAGTCCTTTGAGAGCTTCCTAGGATTTCCTTCTAGAAGGGCTTATTCTGAGGGAATTTTTGCATTAATTTATAATCCATGTAGACATTAGCCTGCTGATACTCTCTCATTAGAAGAGAAATATTTCTGAAAAACTAAAGGAATGGCCAAAAAAATGAGGAAACCACGTCATCAAGTCTTTCCCTTGTAAAGAATAAACTAAACAGAAGAGATACCTAGTGCTTTGTTATTACTTACTAAGGACTCAAGCTGCTTTTCTAATTTTGCTGAAGTAATGGTTGTGTACACAGTTCCAGTTTAATGAATGTAAGAGTGATTTTTTTTTTTAAGTTTACTTGTCTATCCCTTTTTAAATGGATTTTAAAAATACAAACAGATTTTCTGTTTTGTCAGGGTTCATCACTTCTGACTGGTTAGCCCTTGCCTGGCCCAACACAGCCCTTGGGTAAGCGGTATGGTTTCTTTTAAATGAGGAGATTGCTCACTGATTTGTAGCTGCTCTGAGCTACACTGACCTGTTTCCAGCTACATGTGATGTTTAAACTGGAGACTAAAGCATCTTGGACAGTAATACAGACAGAAAGACTCGTAAGAAAAGATCTATTATTAGATAAATACTTTTAGTGATGAGAGAGTGGGGTATGTTAGATGCTTAATCTGAGTGGCAACAGCTCTTCAGATCACAATGCATTTATAACATTTTCCATTTCCAAACAATGAGCAATCAAACATTAGCTAATTAAAATGCCTTCAGTAGCTAAAAAAATATAAAAATACATTAAATTAACAAATAAAAAAACAAGTGACTAATTTGTCAGCTTCACCATCACTTTACAAGTAGCGGCAGCCAAGTTATCCCTACACTGCATATCAATCAATTTTACTTGTACAGCTGATAAGATACTCTCTAATTAAATTATGTTTTAATTGCCTTTGACTTTTAATGCAAGGAAAATGGCAATATGCTTTCCATTAAAATGCTCCCCACTCATTTCTGTATACTGTGATTGTCATTATGCAGTTAGCAGTTGTTCTGGGGTGGTATCATGACTCCATATTTTCTCCTTAAATAAGGATCCTGAAATAAATGGGGGAATATTTTCTATATCCTAATATAATTCTTGCAATTGTTGGCAATATTGAGTAATGCCCACTTAAACTCTGTTGTCATTCTTGGAGTTACTCACATAGCATCTTTAGAAACATTTCATTCCACGTGTGACTGCCTTTACAATTAGAATGCCAGTCCTGGAAAAAACAATCTCCCTGTTTTTCACACTGAGTTACTTACTAATTACCTTTCAAAATATTTGGTTTTTTATTAGACTATCATGAAGCACATAGATAGAAGTCATATTCCTGCCTTATGATATGAGAATTCAACTTAATTATAGTACAAAAATGTGTGTCAGTAAGTATATGCCAGAATTAGGACTGTGGATATCAGCCTCACAGCAGCAGTATGGTTCTCCAGCATGTGATGGCTGTACTGATAAATAGACCATATCCAAGATGTAAAATGTGAAGAAGATTCTTCTCCAAGTATCTCTTCTGCACCTGCAAAGTAAAGGGTGGTAAGGAGGCAGGTGACCTCTTGGCAGTTTCTATTCTTCAGAAAATTCAGGAGTGTTTTAGGAGCCAGTATTTTGGACGATTCAAACCATACTTCATCGTAATTCAGCTCAGAAGTAAGGAAAGGTAAGCGAGCTAGAAGCAGACACTGCTGCAAGATAGGAAAGCAAAACCAGAAAAACAACAAAAAAGCGATATTTTTTTTCCTCTGGGCTCTGAGATAACCAGACTGGAGGAAAAATCCAAGTGCAGCCCTACTGCCTTTAGTTTATGGTCTCACTCCAAAAGTAATTTCTACACCAGTTGCAAAGAAAATATCACCTCAGGGTTGTACATGAATGAAGGCTTCTGTCACAAGGTCACACACTCAACATTTAGCATTCACTCATTGCCATATGGACCTAGTACTTGCTCCTGATTTGCAAATGAAGAAGTGCTGCAGCTGTATTTTCCAGCCATGCCTTCAGTGAACAGATAGGGATATAGCCAATGCTGAGGTTCTTGATGTGAGGAGTGGACATTTTAGTCCCTGCACGTGTCCTTAATCTCCCTAGGATCCACAGGAAGAAAATTATTTGATATGAGAACCTTTGATATTACAAGTTGTATTTAACATTTCAAGGCTCATTTGAATCAGCTCTGCTCACTGAACTGCTAAAGCATACAGGACAACACATCCTGGAGAGAGGAAAAACCTATAGATGTGTTTTGTAGCCTAAAGGTATATCACAAAAAATGGTGAAAAAATTGAGTTGCTGTAGATAAGGCCCAACATTTTATTGGTGCCATTTATTTCAGAAGCCATCTGACCGCCCCGGCCCGGTGCCTTACAGAACTGAAGGGCAGATGGATCAGGAGCAAAAAATACTACTGAGGTTTCCGTGACACACCGGGGAGTTGCGTAACACAGGAATTTTTGTCGTGCATGAGTCAACCACATTTCATATTGATTCAAGAACTACTATGTCGGGATTCCTTTCCCATGCTGTACTCCAATAAGGTACTGGGAAATCTGAGTTTTCAATGCAGATGTGCAGGCAGTAGCATCTACCTGCTGTGCCTTAGCAATGTACTAACAGCTACTGCAAAACACAGTAAGCATGCAGCCAGGTTTCTGCCCACAGCAGAAATAAATGAATAAATATGCTTTTACCCAGTTTTTCTACCCACATTAACACATTGTTTTGTAACCCCAGTATAAAACAGAAAAGGCCAGATCATTTCAGGGGTTATGTGTTTTGTGGTACAGTGAAGATGGAAATATAAACAGAAGGTTTTATGCCTTTAGAAAAGTGTATCTTTGTACTACTCAAAGTGCTTGGCTTCTATGTATAGCACTCTAAAAAGAGTGCTTTCTGCAGATCTGCCGATTCTTAATGAAGTATGTATGCTGATAATGCTGAACCAGTCCTGAGGCTTTACTTAGGTGACGTTCTTGCTGACCCAGTGGGACAGGTTTGGCTGGGGGGCATTCCTGTTAACAGGCCTGAAGGATTAAGCTTGCGTTTAATTTCTAAGACCAAGACAGCTTTTGACAAGACGCTTTTATTCCTGTTGGTGGCATGAAGTTATTGCAAAGAAAAGGCATGATACAATGGGCGTGCTTTCTTCTCGCGGTGTTTCTTGGAGAGATGATGTGAGCCAGTGGTTTAAAACTCAAAAAGGCAGAAAATTCAGGGGTGGGGTGGGGAAATATTTTTAGAGGAAATTGAACTTCCTGAGCTTATAAGCCTGTACTGGTAGAAAGAATAACTATATACAACACAACTAGAGGGGCACCTCCAAGGAAGCACAGACACAGTGATGTGCTACCCAGGTACTGCAGGGGAAAGCCTAGAGTGGGCTCTCTAAAGTCACTAAAATTCACCGTGTTAATTCAAATCGATCAGGGGTCATGTCCTAGATTTATTCACAGAATCCCAGAATTGTAGAGGTTGGAAGGGACCTCTAGAGATCATTGAGTCCCACCTCCCTGCCAAATCAGGTTCCTTAGGACAGGTCACACAGGTAGTCATCCAGACAGGCCTTGAATATCTCCAGAGAAGGAGACTAAAAAGTACAGGAACATTTCACAAATACCGGAATGCTTCATGAATTTGTCTATATACACTAATTACTTTAAGAGTATTGTGATTAAAAACAAACCTTAGCTTTTTCAATTTATAGAAATACAGTGGGAATCACCACACGTTACAAGATCTTTGATAAATGCAGGTACTCATGTGGTTTTAATCTTTTTTCCTGTTTTTTTGATACTAGGGATACTCAATTCAGAGGAAGAGGTTGCACTCTACAGGAAAGTAATTCATTCATAAGCAAAATTATATAAACTCTAGTATAATTAGGCTGACAAAAAAGATATAAGCAGTAAGGTAATGAAACTTGCATTTACTGGGTATTCAGAAAATATGCAAAATCATTTAAATTTACATACTGAGGGGGAGAAAAATGTGGTTTAACAGAGGCAATTAACATGAGAAAGTAAGACAGATGCTGTGCAAATAATTCATAATGAATAATTTCTTTGCTCCATTTTGTGTTTGTGAGTTTTCCAAACAAACTAGTTTTTCTGATGTATATATTCAAACTGTTTGCTGAATAATATCTATGCATAATTTTTTTTCCAGTAATTCATTCATAAGCAGAGCTTTTTGAATATTCAAGCTTCTTTTGAATGAGTATGTAGGTCGTACAACACATTTCTCTTTTCCAATTGGAGAAACATAACTTATAGGTTCTGCTATGAATAATCACAATATTTAACAATATTTGCTTCATTATTTTACCAAACATTCCTGCTAGTAAACTCATTTGTTAAAATAATCATGGAAAAAAAAGAGATGCAAACAAAAGCAAATAAATTAGTCTGGCATCCCCTCTTTTGTTTCTCATTTGACAAAAATAATTTGTATTGTCCATAATTCTGTTTGTCTTTAATTAAAATATATGAGGAAGCTGAAAATGCCAAATCCTAGTCTTAAAGATAGGCAGGTTTCTTATGGCTATAGTGTGGAGTGACGCGTGAATACACAGAAGCCCTTCCCCAAGTGGGAGCGCTCTCATTTCCTTGTCCATTCTTGCTGCCTGGTTTTCTGCCAGTTGTGCAGAGCCACTAATTTACACCCTGGTGTTTCTTAACTCCATCCTGCTCTTTAAGCTCACTTTCTGAGTAGCCACTGTGGTGGGCAGCTTGCGCCTCCAGGATGTTACGTACAGCCCTTCTGGAGCCAAACTTGGTGTCAGCTCCTACTGTATAGCACAAAGGCAAGATTTACATGTAGGAAGATAATTAAGATAAATATACTATTTGTTGGCAGTCAAGGTGATTAATTGTGAGAGACAAGCTTAATTATACCGGTAGTAATAATTGGTGTCATGGAGAGACACCAAGTTTTTTATGGCCCATTGTTAGAACTGTGCTGAAGTTTGAATATGAAGGCATTAATGAATTAGTACAAATTGTGTCTTCTTACATAACAGGCATATATTCCGAATTGTATTTAGAGTTGTATATATTTGGAACACTGGAGAAGTCAGTTTTTCCTCTTTCTGTAAGTGAAGCAGGTCATTAGACCTGAGAGACTGCAGCATTCTTATGATAAATTGTGTATGATGAACTCTGTGATGAGTGAATTCCATTTGCAGAATCTTATTAGCAATGTAAAAAGTGTAGTTGATTTTATATAGTTATTTTTATTTTGTACATGTTTTTATATTTAATACATTTGTATTTCAGAGTTGCTATTTCAGCTTACTGCTTCAATAGCGGTAATTAAAAAAAAAAGTAATCTTAGTATTAGTAAGGTAAGTTAAGTTTGACATTCCTAAGGAAACAGTGGGAGAATGTTAAGTTCTCTCTTTGAGGTGCCTTTGTATCCTCTTTGTGCACAAGCACTGAGGAACTGACAGTCTGAGCTTGAACCTTTTCTTCCTGAGATCAGAAATTAGCCTGGGAATGGTTTATAGCCTGAGAAATACAAAGGATCCCCCAAATCCTTCTAATGCTGACAGGACAGGAGATTGAGGAGAACATATAAATTCTGCAAACATGTATCAGTGTGAACTTTCTGCTGTTCTCACACTTTCAACCTAATAACCTGAGAACACCGAGACAATTATTTTAATTAACTGAAGAATACCTAGATGTCTTTGGAAGGTAATGGGAATAATAGAGTAACTCGTTTAGTAAGTCCTGGTGTAGTAGCATGTTAAGCAGCAATTACAAATTCCTTTGGGTACAAAGAAATTATGTCTTTAACGAGCATAGCAAACTAAACAATTGTTTGAAAATACAGAAAAAATAACAGTGAAGTGACATTAAAGCTAGAAGGAAATTATACTTTGTTAATTTGGCAGATCTTATATAGCAAACATGACTTTTTTTTTTTAATGAGAGATATAAATTAAGGCAAGAAAGCAATGGAAAAGAAAGATCCATTAAACTAATCTCAAATTAGAATAGTTCTTAGCTATGACAGAGGAGGTTTAGGTTGGATGTTAGGAAGAGGTTCTTTACTGAGAGGGTGGTCAGGCACTGGAACAGGCTCCTCAGGGAAGTGGTCACAGCACTGAGCTTGCTGAGTTCAAGTGTCTGGACGATGCCCTCAGTCCCATGCTCTGACAGGGTTGGTCCTGTGTGTAGCCAGGACTTGGACTTGATGATCCTTATGGATCCCTCCAACTCAGGAGGTTCTGGGATTCTGTGATTCTTCCTTGGGTTACTTGCCTTCCCTTCCCTTTTTCAGCATTTTACATTTCAACTTCATAAAACTTCTAGACAGAGTAAACCTTACAATCATGTTTCATTGCCCTCTTTCCTATTTATCTACAGTTTAAAAGAACATGTTTTGGCATATAAAGATTGCTATAATAATTATTTTTTTGTAATCTTAAACCAGATATTCTAGATTATACATCCCTGTGAATATAAATCCTCTGTCTGCCTTCATATTTTTTGCACTTCAGTTCTCACTGGTAGGAGTGCTAAATGAACAGGTCTCTTTGGATTATGCATGTTTTCAGCAAATAAAGTGTGTATACCATATCACTTTATAAATCTATTGCCCAGCACTGTTATAGCCAGCACATTAAAAATTGGGCTTCTCATGGACTGCTCGCTGCAGTTTAACACAACAGATAATGAAAGGAGTTCAGGCATGAAAACTTCCTCTTTATCTTACACCTCTCCTCACACAAAGTAACTGATAACAGCTAAGTTCATCGTCCTTCTTTCATACAGTATTCAGGGAATCAGGCACTTAAACCATGACCTTCACAGGGAAAGGACTGTGTCATCTTGTTTAGTTGGTACCAAAAACCGGGGCCCTGATCCTGAATGGAGCTGTTGGATTTTTTCAGAAGATAAATAAAGCAAGTGAGTACTTTTGTGTGCTTGTATGGAACTTCAAGAAGATATTTTGCAATGAGGAAAAAAACCCAGGGTAGAAGAAAGCACAGACCATAAAAATTACTCATGAAAGATGGGGCCAAAGTAAGGTTAAGCAAGTAAAAATTAAAATTGTTTAATAGCTTACTTAAAATCAGTTGCATAGTCTCTACTATTTCATTATTTTATTAAAAATGTTATGCAATAGCACATAATTTATGCTATTTGTTGGGAAAAAAAGTTATTGCAATCCTGAGAATTTATGTTGGTTAATTAGTATTTAATATTTCTCATTGCCTTGGTAATTCTTGCATACTAAGAAAATGAAAAAGTACTATTCTATTGTATTTCCTAATACCAAGTGAGCCCAGGAAAGCTAAAAGCTTCACCGATACTTCATAGTATTTTTAGGTAACCAATTCAGCTCTTCCCCCCCTGTAATTCCTCCCCCAGTCTCCAGGGAGCTCTTACTGAAAAGGAACAAGTGCTGTTAGTGAAGTTTGCCTTAGCGTTTTACCTACAGATAGAAGTGTATCACTGGGAAGGTAAACTGTCACAAATTGTGCACCCTGCTTCATGCACCGTACACTTCTAGTTTTTACCTTTTTTTGGTTTTTGTTTCTGTTCTCATCATTCTTTGCATTTTCACACACACCTTCCAGGAGATGATTTGTCTGCACCTTTTTACATGCTTGCTGCTGAAGCAGACTGGTAACTTATCATTGCTTTTGTCAAGACTTTAAATCTTGGTCTGAATTAATTTCAGTATTATACAAAATAGAAACTGTATCTTTTAACACCTTGCTAGTTTCTTTCTCTCTTCTCTTTATGTATTGTGACAGATACTTTGTTCTACTACTTCTTGTGGCTACATCACTGTAACTGACATTTTACTTAGACTGGGTACTAGAACTATCTATGTGTTGTCATTTCCCTAAGGTTAGTTTCATTTGCTCTGGTGCAGAGCATGTGTCTGTGGGGTACCTCATCCACACCAGTGACACTTCATACAGAGCTGAGAAAAAAGTACTTGTGATACGAGAAATAAGTGTTGATTTTTATCCTTAGTTCACTTTGTCAGTGAACTCATTGTTACTTACCAGAATGCTCCCTCACCATCACAGTTTGTATCATTATCACCTTGAAGTGTTTCCTCACAGATCAAAAATGCACAGGTGTTTCTGTGTACAAACAACGACGTGGAGCACACACACTATCCAGTGTAATGGTTATAGCCTCTCAGCGATTACCACAGGCAGACAGGTGAAACTGTTCATTCTCTGTGGTGTGGGGCATTGAAAGCAAGAAGGGAATTAACATTGTAGTAGATTGCAGTTACAGTCATAGAATCATAGA
>VZTU01021063.1:0-12947 GCA_013400835.1 Zapornia atra
TGGGGTGTGTGACCCATTGCCCACTCTCTGGGAGATGAACAAAATCTCTGTGTTTACCCTCATCTATCAAAACCACAAAGTACTGAGAAGAAAACGGGTGTTTGAGATAGGGGGCCAGATCTGGGGGAAGCCCTGAGGGCTGATGGTACCCAATGCTTATGAAGATGGGGTTCTTCATCTCGGTAGATGATGCTTGCCCATGTCCCAATAGTCTGTATAGTGCAGAGGACAGTGTCTACTCCATGAGCATGGCATCCCAGCTGTGCTGTACAGCTGCCCTTGGACTTCAATTCTCTTGTCTTTCCCCATCACAGGTCGGACATCCCTTTGTACACACAATAGCTGTGATTTCTAACTGTGCTTTTGTGTTCCTTCAGTAACTCGGGAGGGACCAGAGCCTGTTAAAAGCAGAGCAGTTACACCTCATGATGTTTCTGTGACATAGGTAGCGTTAGCTAGTTCTCTGCTATAGAGTGAAACAGGCAAAGATGATTCAAATGATTTGCCTCTGGCTGGGGGTAAAATACGAGGTCAAACCCAAAACATCTTCAATAATAGCAGCGAAGCTCCTATTGGTTTTGCCTTAATAAACTTTCTTCACACCTTTTCAGGGCTTTTATCCCCTGAAGTTTGTTCTTTGGATGGGTTGACACCCTTGCTGTCCTCTTCTCTTGCAGAAACAGCTACGAGGTATATAAGGAAACAGCAGACTGGTTGCGTGCCCGTACGGTCCAGCGCCCAAGGACTGCCATCATCTGCGGATCTGGACTGGGAGGCCTGGCTGATGTGTTGGATAACAAGACAGTCTTTCCCTATGAGGACATCCCTCACTTCCCACGGAGCACAGGTTAGCACAACCCAGGGCACCAGCAACCCAACCATCAGCCTCCTCTGACTCCCTTACGGAGAGGTAACCGACGTCAGCGTGGCACTGCTCTGCACACCAGCCCCTCGGTGGTGAAACGTGTGTTCTCAGGAGAAAAAACCAACAAACAGAAGCTTATTTCTGTGCTATGATAGTTATTTAACTTTGAGTTCCTTGTTTGGCAGTGCTTAGGCCCCCTGTCATGCATAATGAGCTAACAAATCCCTTGAAAGTCCAACACCTTGAAGACTGTATCTAAAACAATGCTCTCTGACTTTCCAGTTGCAGGGCACGTTGGCCGGCTGGTGTTTGGGGAGCTGAACAGCCACCCCTGTGTGTGCATGCAGGGACGCTTCCACTGCTATGAAGGTTACTCTGTCAGCACGGTGAGTTCCAGCAGGTCAAAGGAGGGGATCCTCCCTCTGTGCTCTGCCCTGGTCAGGCCCCACCTGGAGTATTGTGTCCAGTTCTGGGCTCCCTGGGATAAAAAAAGACAGGGATCTCCTGGAGATAGTCCAGCACAGGACTATGGAGATGATAAAAGTCCTGGAGCATCTCCCCTACAAGGAAAGGCTGAGTGACCTGGGGCTGTTCAGCCTTGAGAAAAGAAGCCTGAGAGGGGATCTGATCAATGTTTATCAGTATCTGAAGGGTGGGACACAGCAGGAAATGGCCAGCCTCTTCTCAGTGTCTGTGGGGACAGGACAAGGGGCGATGGCCTCAAGCTGGAGCACAGGAAGTTCTGCATCAATATGGGGAGAAGCTTCTTCCCATGAGGGTGAGGGAGCCCTGGGACAGGCTGCCCAGGGGGGTGTGGAGTCTCCTTCTCTGGAGATATTCCAGACCTGTCTGGATGCCTCCCTGTGCGCCCTGTCCTAGGGACCCTGCTTTGGCAGGGGGGTTGGACCCGATGAGCTCTGGAGGTCCCTTCTGACACCTATGATTCTGTGATTGTCCTTAAAATCACTCCCCTGGGAGGGAGGCATGCTGTAAAAGATGCAGCTAGAGAGCAAAGCGAGCGGTGGCTTTTGCAGCAGGCGAGCTCTAGCAGTGAGCTTGTATTGCTCTCACAACGAGTCTTGCCTGGATTGCCAGATTCCTCCCCAAGAAATAAAACTGGGAGCTTGAGCTCAGGTTCTGCCAAGGAAGCTGATACTGCACAGCCAGATGGGGTGGCATTGCCCCGCTACGCTCGTGGGCTGGAGCTGTGGCTCCTACAGGACAAATTGATTTATGTAGCTTAACTCTTGTTTCAACCACAATTTAAATCAGCGGTCAGGAGGCTTTGAGCAGCAAGGTTTTGGATCTTACAGCTTCCCCCAAGAAAAAACTCCCTGGCTACTGTGCCTAGATAACCTCTCTCAGTTAACTACAGAAGTATGGGAATGTTTCAGCTTATTTTGACTGGCACACATGTGCATTTATTGGGAAACATGGTGTTATTTACTGGTGGAGAGCTTTGTCCATCTCTTTATCTGGGCAGCGTTGAGATGTTACCTCTGGCTGAGGTTGGCTTCCATCTAGATAGAAGCTGCATTACTTGGCACCACTCAACTCTTTATCAAGCAAAACTATTATAAATGCACTTCATACCAAACTAAGCTTATCAAAAAACCCTTGCTCATCTATTAAAATTAATTCATTTCTTCAAGACATGATGCCACAGTGAAGACACTTTCTGTTTCTTTAGCATCGTAGGAGTATCAGGAAACATCCAGATCCCAACTCCTCAAAATCAAACTTCTTTTTCCTTTTTGGTTTCAAGTTGTTTCTTAACTTGGGATGAGCAGGTCCCTGAAGTGATCTTAGTGTGAATAAAGTGAAATGAATAAAATAATATCTCTGCTGCTGTGACATGCATTGTTGCTGTATGGAGCTGGTTTATCAATCACGTTCCCAGCCTGTGTGCATAAATAGTTACTTCAATCAGCTCAGGGGTCTGATCTCCACAAGACCTTAGCAGTGAGGAGAAATTACCTGCACATTCTCCTTGTGATGTGTTTGTTTATGTGACCTTAATGCAGCTGTAGGAAGTAGGGGCTTAAATTTTAATGGTCTTCATTTTGAGATGTTTAAAATACATTAGAATTCTTTCAATTAAAGCTAGAGGAAAATTTAAAATTGGAGAGGAACTTGGTTTGTTTCTGTGTAGCCTCATGTAGACCCTTCTCTGCATCATGTAATTGCAGATGCTACAAGTGTGGCAGTCCATGAATTGCAATGCTCCTTGTGAGTATACCTTTGGTTCTTGCAGGTCACCTTTCCCATCAGGGTCTTCTTTCTCCTGGGGGTGGAGATCTTGATTGTCACAAATGCTGCTGGAGGACTGAATCCCCACTTCCAAGTTGGGGACATCATGTTCATTAGAGATCACATCAGCATGTTCGGCTTGGGAGGGCAGAATCCGCTGCGTGGACCAAATGATGAGAGGTAAGAAGGCATCAGCCCTGTGTTACTAATTAATCCTTCCCTTCTCCAGCCCCAGGTGCCTCCTGGCAAATATTTACGGAGAGGTAATTTGGCTCCAGGTACTCACAAGGGGAAAGTTCAAGTGGTAGCTGTGTGCTGTGCCACCTGCCCTGCCTTCCCCAGCATCTCTTCTTGCTTCTTACCCCTACAAACCTAGAAGGAGTCTATACCCAAGCCTCCAGAAGGTCTTGTTTTACAGAAGTAGGCTTCTTGCCCTTCTGACGTGGCCACCCATGTTGTCTGCTGAAGAGACCCACTGCTGTCTGTTCTTGTTGTCTTGTCTTTCAGCTAGTTCCTCTTAATTGAGCAATCTGGTGAACTGCAGTGTCTCCAGCCTGTGTTTATCAACACCTGCTTCTGGTGTGATGGAGCAGATATGATAGAGGCCAGGCAGTAAGTTGATAGCAGAGCAAAGATAAAACCTCTACTTCCCTTGATGATGATCTCACTTGAATCCAGGTCATTAAACCCATGTGCTGTAAGCTTCATGTCTTCATTGAAGGCATCAGTCAGAGAGGTGGGCATCTTGGCAGCCTCTTGGGACACATCTAGATCTAAAAGAGTGACCCAGGGCTTGTTGAGCTGGGAAGTCAGGTTTCCTATACTACTTGTGAACAGGATCCTTAATCTGTGGGTGTTGCAGGGAGGGGTTTGTAACACATCTGCACCCCTGGGCTGCATTTGCCACCAGGTAGAGTTGCTCTGAGCAGGAGGTTTGACTAGATGACCTCCTGAGGTCCTTCTGACTTGAACTAATCTAACGCCCTTCCAAGGTACCATTGGACTGGTATGGTGCCAGCAAGGTTGTAGCACTAGGAGGTAGGCCAGCATTTACAAAAGGAAGCCCTTTGACTCTCAAAATGGGGTGAAGAAGCTGAGGCTACGTCTTCTGGCAATGGAGGCTGAACAAAGCAGAGCGCATCAGGTGTCAGGGAAGTCAACATGGAAGTAGTAGAGATCCAAGGCTGTCAAGAGTCTTACAGCAGGAAAGAAAGAGGCTGGATTGTGATGAGGAGATAACAGCAGCATGAATTATTTCCTAACCAAGCTGGCAGGAGAGAAGCCAGATGAAAGCCAAGTGTGGGAAACTGGGGGAGAAGCAGCAGAGGTGGTAAAGGGGGTAGTTTATGAGCAAAGAGTGGGTTTAGATAACAAGATGGTTACATTCATTGTTGAGTTGGTACCTTCATCTTGAAAAAAGGACTTGTTTGCAGGGCAGGCACCCAGGATCTCAAAAAACACAAGTCTGGCTGACAATGAGGTGGTCTGCCTAGCTTCCTGTTAAAGTGGGTTCCTTCCTAAGGCAACGCCAGACCTGGCTCCTGCTGCTGAAGAGGTCTGAATGGTGCTAACAACTGCCACAGGAGAAATAAATGCTGTTCTGTGATTCAGATGGCGAGAGGGCAGCATCCATCTGAGGCAGCACATCTTTACATCTTCATTAGTGTGTGCTGATGGGGAGAATGATCAGAGGCCCAGAAGCCACGTGCAGGAATGTGTCAAGCTCTCTGTGCTTGCATAATCACTCTGGAACAGGAGGAGAAAAGCCAGTGTAAGTGCATCTGGACACTGCTCAAAGCAGCATAGCAGCTTCCTGCTGGAGACCACGGAGCTCTGGGAGGTGACTCCTGTACTGCTGACCAAGGCACCAAAAATGGGTGAGAGGTCTTTATGAATCAGCTTTTGCAGTACTGCAGAGCTTGAGCTGAGCAAGCTCCTCCTGAAATCCAGCTCAGCCACCGGGAAGGACTTATCTAAGCACAGCAGAGCAAAACTAGAGGCGATGAAGTGATGTGGAAGGGGAATTTACCGCAAGAATCTGAGGGCTGAATTTAATAAATTAGAGATTGGCTTCTGCATTGCTGGCCATCCTTCAGGAAAGAGAAGCAGTTTTCACGGTGATGAATACTTATTACCTTAGACACCAGATGGGGAAGTTTGCTTTTTATTTATGTAACATTTCAGTTTTTATAAACATAAAAAAGGCATCTACTTGCCCTGAATACTCGGCTGGAGGAACACAAAAACAAGCAGGAGCTTTAACTGCTGAGGTGAGGGGTCTGGTCCACTCCTACTTGAGTTGGTAAACATTGCTTGGGAGTTTATCTTCCAGATCTCCTCAGCAGCAGTGCACCTCTCTTGGCCACCTACTTCTGCTCCCATTGAGGCAGTATAGTAGGATTTGCTCAGTCTGGAACAGGACTGAACAGCTATCTTAAGATCAAATGCAAGCAAGAAGCCCAGGCTCAAAGCACAGACTACCTAAACTATGGCCCTGGCTTTCCCACATGTGCTGCTCTTCCTGTTTTCCTGCAAGGGCGGACACCTGGAATGGGATGGCACGGCCTGAAGTAGACATCTAGTACCACCTGAAGCTCTGCTGTGTTTCCAGCACCCATTCTCTGGGGGTGGTGGGTACAATAGAAGACCTATGGGATGTGTGTGTCCTCTGGATGAGCAGCCACTGGTCAGGCAGAACTTACTGGGGCATCCCAAACAGGCAACCAAATTGCACTGGTGTCCTGGAAGAGTCTCCGAGCTTGTGCTCGGTGCAATGTTGCTGTGCCAAGAGCCAGATGCCGAGCTGGGTGCTCTTCCCTGGGGTGTATTTTCTGCCTAGTGAGACATATCCATCTGCCTTATGAAGGAAGTCATTCCTTGAGGCCCGTCAAACTAGACATGAAGGGAAGACTTGCATCTTGTGTGATATGTCCAGGGCATCTAATACTGTTTCTGTTTCAAGCCGTGGATGTTCATGGTGACAGGACAGCCCTTGCTGTGGTGGTACAGGGCATCCCTCTGCTTTGTAGCTGCCTGCTCCAACTAGCTGCAGTGACTAATGGTCCATCCTGCTCAAACCCCCTCACTGGAATGACCTTTGGAACCATAGGGAACCTGTCTGCAAAGCTGTTGTGTGGGAGAAGCAAAGGGCAGTGGCTTTGGATGGCCAACATTTAAAAGTCATCATGGGCAGTTAACGGGACAGAGATAACTGACTCCTGGTGCTCTCTGGAGACCAGAGTCCTTGGAAAGACCTTTCCCAAAGGCTTTGTGTGGTAGGAAAGTGGTGCCAGACCTTCCACCAGCCATGAATTCTACATGAGCCAAGGCTCTGGGGTGATTAGTTCTAGCAGGAAGGTCCTGATGGCAGAAGTATCTGGTGATGAAGCTGGGATGAGAGAGATCACATCTGTGGCAGGTCTGCCCTTACAAGCATCACCAGGCTGATGGAGGGGAGGCAGCATTAGCGATGTTGGCATGGCTCTTACTGCCTTGCAGGTTTGGAGCAAGGTTCCCCTCCATGTCAGATGCTTATGAACAAGACCTGCTCAGCCTGGCGATGGAGAGCGCGCAGGAGCTGGGCTTCCTCAGCTTCACCCGAGAAGGAGTCTACTGCCTGCTGGCCGGTCCCTGCTACGAAACCGTCGCCGAGTGCCGTGCGCTGCAGGCGCTGGGAGCAGATGCTGTTGGTAAGCTGCCTGGGCTGGTAGGGTTGGCTGGGCACATGGATTAAACAGTTCATTCTGCTTGAGGCTGGCTTGCTTCAGTCTTTGGCTCGCTGAGTCCCCTGGGCATGGAGAAGTGAGCTCTGCGTGTCTCTGCTTAGTTCTGCAGTGGCTTAGTGCAGCTACTAGGATGGATCCACAGAGGCTCTGTGTTTGTTGCTGCCCAGGACAGGGAGCCCAGCATGCTGCAGTGCTTATTTCCAAAGAGCACAGCTCTCCCACGTGCTGATGGCTCAGCTTCAGCCCCACTGCACAGGGCCCAGTTGGATAAAAAGTCCTTTCCTAGACTCTTTAAAATCCTGAGCCTGCAAGGACTTTTTTCTCTGTGCCTCTTCCGTACAAAGTGGTCTAGGTTGTTTAGGGGTGGAAATGATGGATACCTTCCCAACTGCTTAAGAGAAGGTAAGCATCATGATCCACAAAATTCCTCCAACTTGATTCCTATGTCACTGAAGCAGCTTGTGGAAGGCTGTTTGCTAATATCTGCAAACATCATGTGAGGAGAGGAGCTCAGCTCCCTCACAAAGCCATCTTCCTTTGCAATGGCTTTGTTCTCTTTTCCAAGCTGAGGAAGAGAAGAGCTGAATGACACAGCACATCAGCACTGCTCTTAGCACGGCTGCGAGCAGTCTGATGCAGCTGGGAGAGAGATGTAGCATGCAGGCAGCTTATTGTGCAGAGCAGGGTTGTAACTGAGGTGCTGCAACTACTACAACCTTGCAAGTCTCACAGCCTTTAGCTCGGGAGAGCTGGGGAGGGGAATACAAGGCGAGGGATGGAGGTGGGATGGTGGTTTGCACAAGAGACATCTTGTTTTGGTGCAAATCCTGACTCATGCTGGTCCTTTCCTCTCCTGCCGCAGGCATGAGCACTGTCCCAGAAGTAATTGTAGCCAGGCACTGTGGGCTCCGAGTCCTCGGGATCTCCCTCATCACCAACAAAGCGGTGATGAGCTACAACACTCCAGAGAAAGCCAGCCACGAGGACGTGCTGCGCGTCTCGGTGGTGCGGGCTGAAGCCCTGCAGAAGCTGGTGGCACAGCTCCTGGCCAAGCTGGGGGAAAGCACGAGCTCTGCCTGACCTCCAGCCCTTTACCCTTCGCATCGTAGCGTGCGAACACCGGCGAGTGCCGGGAGAGAGACGGTGCTGAGGCTGCCCTGATTTTCTAATAGACCTTTTGATTGCTGTGCTTTACTGGTCAGGTGCAGAGCTATCTTTGAACCTCGCCAGAATGACCCTCTCCTTAGCAACCAGTGACCAAAACAGCTTTCTGGTGCTTAAATGGGGTCTGACCTCTGGCAGATTCCCAAGCCCTTATGTCAGTGGCTATCCCCTTGGTATACCGTGAGTTCCAGCCTGCAAAGCGTTTGGTGTTTCTCATCCATCGTGCTGTATCTGCACCATCCTACCCCAAGTCTCTGTTGAAATGAGACCCCATGCTGTGACCTAGTCAGGGGCTTGGTGCCTGCTGGGATCCTTTGGTACGACCTGACCCAAAACTGGTGGAGGTCCATGAGAAGACTCTGTGCTTTGAATGAGGACCTGGGTGCGTTGAACCGGTTGGGCTATGGATGAGAGCTGTCTGGACCAAGCAATACTGCAGAGCAGGAGGATTACAGTTGATTTTACAGCTTGGAAAACCATGTCCCGGTGCTTGTGTTCTCTTACCACCCCTGGAGGTCTTGCCAGGAAAACCCTCTCTGGGCTCTTCCCAACCATCTGCAGAGCTCAGCAGTTCATGGGATCACAGAAGGCTTTGGGTTGGAAGGGACCTTGAAGATCATCAAGTTCTAACCCCCAGCCATGGGCAGGGACGCCCTCACTAGCCCAGGCTGCCCAAAGCCCCATCCAATCCAGCCTTGAACCCTGACAGAGAGAGAGCGGCCACCCTAGGCACCCTGTGCCAGGGCCTCACCACCCTCACAGTGAAGAATTTCTTCCTAATATCTGATATAAGTCTACCCCCCCTGCAATAAATCACTACGATGCAATGCCCCCCACACCCCTCTCCTCTCTGTTTCCAGCCCTGAATCACTATCGCCCTGTTCTACAGGGGGTATAATTGGAGCTTGGGTGCAAGGTGTGACTTCTCTGTGCATTGCTGAGTGGGAAGCAGGATCCAGATCCAGCTCAGCCTGGTTTGTTCATTGTTTCTGGATGTCTTGGAGATCAGCAGCTTGAACCACTTGCTCTGGAGACCGGTTTCCTTCCGGTGTCCCAAGACAGAGATGAGTCTGACCCAGCTTTTCACCCCAGCTTGGAGCACGCTGATGCCTGGGGGGGTTGAGTGATGTGGAAATCATTTTGGAACAGGTATAATGTTTTTTCCTTCTGGTTTTCCTGGGCCTCTTACATGAAGGAATCGAGCCCAGCAGTGAGCAGAGGACAAACAGGAGAGGCCACTGCGCTCCCAGTCACCAGCGTGTCGATGGCCTGTCAGGGAAGGGTGACTCTTCACCAGAACGATGCATAATTCATTGGTCCCCAAAGGTCAAGCGGAGCCGTGGGTGCAGCTGGATGTGTGAGAGGGGCTGTAATTATTAGGTAACCTCTTTCCCTTCGTTTAGCTCGGAGCTCTCGATAAAGACCGTGGCTGTCCTGGCTGATCGCTTCCAGCTGACGTGCTGCTCTCAACCGCAAACACCCGGTCACAGGCGGGTCATGGAACAGCCATCCTCAGTTCAGCCCATCAATTGTTCACCAGTGATGTTCACCCTGCGGCAGCCTTCAGTGGCAATCATAGAATCATAGGGGTCGGAGGGGTCCTCCAGAGCCCATCGGGTCCAACCCCCTGCCAAAGCAGAGTCCCTAGCTCATATTGCACAGGCCTGTGTCCAGACGGGTCTCGAGTATCTCCAGAGAAGGAGACTCCACACCCCCTGGGCAGCCTGTCCCTGGGCTCTGTCACCCTCACTGGGTAAAAGTTCTTCCACATGTTGGTGCAGAACTTCCTATGCTCTGGCTTGGAGCCATTGCACCTTGTCCTATCTCCACAGACCACTGAAAAGGGGCTGGCCATTGCCCTCTGCATCCCATACTCCAGCTCCAGGTGCAGAAGGACACCATGACCTGCTGAGGTGGCTTTTTCTGGGTGGGTGTTTGTTTGAAGCCCTCTGTGCTGTGGTTACGGGTGTCTGCACTCTGTTAATGGTGCAGATGTCGCTGCGGGGAGGACACATGTGCTGTGTAGCACTTCAGGTGTAGGAGAGATCTTGGGGTGGACATGCCATTAACAGCTCTTCTCCCGTGGTCAGTGCTGGTGAACATCTGCCGAATCGTGGTCTTGAGGACTTTTGGAGGGGGAGCATTTGTTGTCCACATTCTGCTGGGATGAGTTGCTTGTTCAGTAGCTCCTGGCCCTTGGAGGAGCCTTCTGATACAGAAGCTCCTTCTGTTTGGTGGGTCTGACTCTCAGGGTGGCCTCAGGGACCAGCTCTGGTGGTAAAATGCCAAGGGAGAAGCTCCGGCTCCAACTTCCACAAGGCTGTTGCATTCTCAGGTCTAGCAGGAGCGAAGCAGCATCGGCAACGGTGACGAGCAGTGGAATATGAAGAGCAGCAAATGTGTGGAGCAAGATCCCCCTGCTTTTACCTGCTCCCTTTCCAGCCTTGTCCCCACGAGCAGATTGTTTCCCCCACCTAGGAAACAGTGCCTCAGTTCTGGGTGCATGTGAAGACTATGGAGCTATGTATGGTGGGGATCCCAGCAGACCCTGTTAACTCGTGGGAGGCAGGCTGGACCGCAGCGTGCAGGGAAGCATCTGGAAAACCTGCTGTTGTGCTGGTACTTGTAGCTGATGAGGACTAGGAGGGGCTTGGTGGTGGCTCCTGCTGGCTCTGCTCCTCCACCTCAGGTGTAGCATGAAACCCTCTCCGCGCGCTCCCATTTCCCCTGTGTCCAGGCACAGGGTGAAATTCCACCTGAAGACAGCTGTGCTGCTCCATCTTGGGCAGATTATGTCTGTGTGTAGTAGTAAACCCTCTAACAGCCCTCAGAGTTGCTCCTGCTGCTGCCCAGGGGGGTGCTGGGTGGCTCAAACACTGCACCAGTATCCTGGGTTTTGCTCCTGTAAATGATGGGATGCGGGGGCACGCCTCAGGTGCTTGGGAAGGGAGCTTGCTCCAGCTTTGGGGGGGGGAGGGAGGGAGAATGCAATCGTGTGGATTCAGCAGCCTCTGGAGATGCTTTAGTTGGTTTTTTTTGTGGTGATGGGTGTCAAGAGGCTAAAATATGATTTGAGGGGGGAGAAACTGGGGGGAAATAAAGCCTGCTGTGATGCTGCGATTGGTGGTTTTGTTCACTGGGCCAGTCCCTCGGGTTAGGAAGGAAGGGGGTGGTTATGCCACCCCCTGCACCCAGCCCAGAGTCTTGAGGGCTTAAAGCTCAGGATTACCGGGACCAGCACTTCAGGAGAGGAAGTCTTGGATAAAGATATACAGAGAAGCAACGGCCCCATGGCTTTTGCTTAATGCTTTTGGGAAAGGTCCAGGGCTGCAGTGAGTCAATTGCAACGCAGCCTTGGCTTCCTCTCACCCCCGCACCCTGTGCTTTGCTTCCCTTTCACAGACAGGTGCTGTCGTCACTGGGACAAGCTGGAAGATGCTCTTGCTTTGCCTTCAGGTTCTCAGAACCCCCTGAGCCATTTCTCTTTGCTGAAACACACCCCCCCCAGCTGGATTCAGGGAGTTGGGGTTGGGCTTGGACTTTTTCCTTTCCAAAAAGCTTCACTATGAGGATTTCCTCTGCTCAAATTGAACTCTTCCTGCAGGCTTAGGAGACTGCCAGAGCCCAGAGTTTTGCTCCCAGCTGCTCACTTGGAGCAGCCTTGGCTCTTTATAAGGGGAGAGGTGTGTGTCCTGGAGCAGCATGACAATGCTGGGCTGTTGACCCAGAGCCACTGGGGCTCGGGCTCCGCTCCCTGCAGAGCGTGTGATGGATGGGTGCTGGGGACCTGATGTTCTCCTGTCCCCCTGCTCCCCTTCCAGCCCAGGGACGTGTCCCTGAGCTCAGCCCCACGGAGGCAGCGGGTGTCCCCTCCTAGCCCTTGGAGGGAATGGGATGGAGAACCAATGGGCTCTGTGGGAACACTGTGCTCCAATAACGGGGAAAGGAACTCATTTCAGGGCTCAGCTCCATGCCAGAGCCCAGGGACACAAACCGAATATGCGGGATGCCCTTCTGTGTGTTTGAAGGCTGCATCATGCAGTGAGGAGGAGGAGAAGAAGAAGATGACCGTCCTGCTGCTCTGTGGCTCTCCCCAGGGCTGCTTGCACAGCATCTCCCTCCCCATGCCCGGAGTCTGGCATCCTGCCCCAGCTCCCTGCGGAGTTAAAACCTCCCAATCCCAAAAGACTCATGGGCTCTGTGATGTGAGCACCCTCACACCCCCTTTTTTTTCCTCCCAGCCCAGAAACAAAATCAAGAGGCACTGGGCAGGAGGGGCAGCCTCCCACTAGCACGCCGCAGCCCCCAGTTATGTCTCTGCTCTGCATGTCTGAACTTTCCTGCTTTCTCCTCATCTTTAATTAAGCGCTTCCAGCGGCTGGAGCCTTCTCACTGAATCTGAATTATATTTTTCTTCTCCCCCCGCCCTCCCNCCCGTGTGCCGTGGCTGTTGGGGCCTGGAAATTTCCCTGGCACTTGAGAAAACTTGGGAAAAGAAAACTTCCTGACGAGGGCACGGATGGCAAGGGGGAGGCTGGGGCAAAAAGCATCGCTGCTTGGGGTGAGCATCACTCTCCTCCCTCCAGAGCATCACTCCCATCCCTCCGAGGAGGGACGGGCAAAGCCCTCATCCCGGCAGCCCTTGGGTTTTCCTCTGAAACACGGGCACGGCACCCAGGCTTTGTGTCCTCGCCCCTGGTCACGGTGACGGTCCCGCTGCAGCTGTCGCATGGTCCCTCAGTGGCACCGGACCGGCCAAACGTGAGCCGGGAAGCGGCCGGTGGGTGACGGGCGATGACCCAGGGCAGGGATGCGCTGACCCACGTAGGGCTGGGTGACACGGGCGAGTTCTGGGTGACACAGATGAAGGCTGGGTGACACAGGCAGGGCTGGGTGACACGAGTGCGGGATGTCTGGCGCAGGAGGGGGTGCAGGGGCCCGGG
>VZTU01021065.1:5848-16963 GCA_013400835.1 Zapornia atra
CCTCTTGATGTAGCCACATTTCAGTCCCCCCCATCACTGCTCTTAAACTGCCCATATTCCCAGCTTGGATCAATACCAATTTCTACCACTTACTTGCCTTACCTTTCAGCAAGCCCTTCTTTGTTCTGCATAGAAATAAAACTGTACCTTGCCAGAGAAAAAAAAAATGACTTCTTTAAACACATCACACACACACACACCCCCCCCTCCTCCTCCTTTTCCTGCTTCCTCCCTCTATTCTTCTTCCCCTTCTTCTTCAGGAGCAATTTTATGTAATTTGCAACTGTCTGGCTGCAAATGAAAAGAGACACAAAGCGTTTGCTGGGCAATATTGAAAAGCTGGCTGCTTTTCCCCTCCTCAAATTTCACTTAGCAAAGAGGCTTTAACTTGGTGTGTGATCACGGCGTGTCATTAATAACCTCTCCAGTTCCTTTCAGAGCTCAGCAAAGGGAAGGCACAATCAGGAATCAAAGGCATGGGTTATTGAGATATAATATCCTTGCAGCCAGCCAGGGAGGAGCGTGCTAGGGAGTGTGGAGAAGGTGAAGCGTTGAGCTGCTAGGCTGGCTGGCTGGTAGCTGGAGAGGATACTGGGTTTAGGAAGAAGCAGCAGGCCTTGGTTGCTTCTCAGACCCAAAGGTTTTGTCTCTGTGGGTGGTGTGGCTCCTCCTCACAGCCCATGGACTCAGGCTACAAATGGAGCTGGCTGCTGGTTTGCTCCTCAGGCAGATCTGTCTCTATCTCTGTTGAGCTGTTGGAGCCCAAACTGCTCTCCTGGGACTGAGTCAGACTGCATTGTGCTGTTGCCCAGCCTGTCCTCAGGGAGGAAAACAAACCAGGACCCCTGGCCATGCAGGATGCTCCAAGTGAAGGGCAGGGAACAGGAGGGTGGCAGGTGGCAGGGAGAGCTGGCCACAATCACACCTATAGGTGTGTGCCCAGGGTGATGGGCAAACCTGTCTTGCTCCATGACAGCCCTTCACAACTCCAGGTGAGCTGCTGGCTCACTGAGGATGCACCTGCACCTCTGTGTTCTAGGAAGCTCCTTCCTTCCCTCCCCAAAGGACAAGACATGCCTTTGGTACTTCCAGGCAGCACTTAGCCAGCTCTAAAGGCACTGCAGGTGTCTGAGATGGTACAAGAGACAGGTGACAGCCTTCTCCTCTACACCCTGAGCACAGCAGCCCTTACAAAAGGTGAAAGCCCCAAATAAAAAGAAGCTAAGCTGTGCTGCCCAAACACAATCTTTTCTGAGCCTAAATTCTATTCAGCCACCATCCCAACAGCCCTCAAGTTAGAAATCAACAGGAATTTTCACCTCCCCAAAGGAGAATTTGCCAGAAATGCCACAGAAGCAAAGAGCCAACCATGGTGATTCCTAGTGACTTATGTGGAGAACCTAAATATAAATCCTCAGGAAAGCTACTGGTGAGAGGATTTGCCATGGAGTTCATCAGGAGATGATGTAGATGTGAACGTATGGAGACAAAATTTCACAGCTTTGCTCCCAAAATAGGGAAACAATCAGTTATCTATCACTCCTGCCTGTGACTCATTCCCAGAGTATTCTGTATGCAGTTGGGTGATGCCATACAGACAGAAGAAAACAGGTCTGAAAGCCACCTCAGGTCACCCAGCCCATGTGAAGATCAGCTCTGTGTCCATGGGATGGAGGTCTGTTTCATTCTGGAAGGAACCATCTCTAAGTGATCACTAAAAATGAGCAGAGAGAGAGAGAGAATCTGGCCTTCTTGGTCACTGAGGGACTTTCCAGAAGATAAACTCAATGTGATGAAGTGGTGTATTGCCAGCCTGAAAATAGACAGCTCCAAATGCAGCACAGCTCATTTTCATCTTAATCCTGAAGCTTAATTACACCACATTGCTCATTAACTGTCTCCAGACAAACATGTTTGAAAGTACTCAGCTAGCACAGACTTCTTTCTGTTTCCAAGCAGTTTCTTACACCTCCCTTAACATAAAAAGCCTTCAGATCACCACATCACAGATGAATTGCTGCTGTAAGCACTGCTCCATCCAGCACTGAGGGCACAAACAGGAGGAGAACCCTTCAGAGCTCCTCTACAGGTACCAGGGAGAGACACTGTCTTCTCCACCTCGTTACAGTCACCACACTGTGACTCATCAGGGCTGCTCCTCCAGCCTTTGAGTTGTTCTTACAGACTCCTGTCAGTTCCAACACACAGGGCTGTAGCCTGAAAGACACGACCCTTGTCCCTCACGTGAAACTCTCACAGATGGCATCTGACCACCTGGTTATCTGCCTCTTCCTCCTCGTTGCCCTGAGATAACCTGAGATGCTCAGACTCCTCTTAAGCAGTAATGAAGTTACATTTTCCAGCCCTTGTGTGCCAACAGGGGCTGTGTTAAGGAGGGAGCACAGGGAAGAGGATATGGCAAAGGATGCGTGAGAGTGGAGGTCGTAGGGGAGGTTGGGAGAGGGGAGAGAAGCTGTTTGGCCCTGTATGGGTTAAAGAGGAAATGTTATGGTTAAGAATTCCTAACCCCTCTCCAGAGACCCCTGGTTTACATTAATTATTCTGTTGCCTTGAGCACTCAGGGCCTCCTGTGAGCTTCTGTCTATAAGTACCCAACTCCTCCGCCTACTCACCGCCAAATGAATCCTTCCAACACGGCTTGATCAGCCCCCTCAGCACAGCAAGGGAACTGCCCAGCCTGAGCTCTCCAATCAAACCAAACTGGGAACAGCAACAACCCCAAAGGCCTTTCAGGACAGCCCTGCAAGGAGAGACCTGTTCCACAGCACCCAGTCTCCTGTGATCCCCACTCCCAGTGCCAGCTGGGGAGCGAGCAGGACCCAGGAACAGACTGCAGCTATTGCAGCAGCTTCATCTCACCTATATAACCCATTTCTTTTCCAAGCAACACGATGTGGCAAGTGTATTTTTGTCTCCACTGCACCAGAAGTCATTTTGGGGCCTGCACAGAGCCACTCAGCAAACTGTGCAGGTGACAGCAGGCTGGGAGCGGAGACACCGGCGAGTTCTGCGTGCTGGGGGGGGAAGACAGGACAAGGTGTCTCCTGTCAGCTTCCCAGCGTGCCCACTTCACCCCAACAAAGCCCACAGCTTCCTAGGGACAAGGATGGACAGCTCAAGGTGTCAACAGGACAGGGATGGACAGCTTAAGGTGTCCAAATCACAGCACAGGGACCACAGCACAGAACCAGGCTGGCTCACACAGGGCAGCTGTGGCAAGGTGGGGAGCAGAGCAGCAGCTCTGCTAGAAGCAGCACTGAACATTGGCTCCCCACATGCCCATTTTAACTCCTGAACCCACACTTCCCTTTCCCAGGCAGGGAAAAGAATCATCTGAGCCACTTCTCACCCTCAGTTCCCTCCTCCTGACAATCACCCAGTCACCCACCCATGGGTGTGGGACTTACCCCTGGCAAAGTCTTCTGCTCGTGCAGCGCTGTCTGGGCTTTGATGGCAGAGTCTCTGGCACAGTAGGTGAGGAATGCACAGCCTGCAGCAGACACAGGAAGCATCAGGTTAGACAATGGGAGATGCTCATGGACACACAGGAAGCATCAAGCCAATGGGAGATGCTCATGGAGACAACCACCCTCTTTGGTGACAGAACAGACACCACCCTGTTTCAGCAGACACCCCCCCACCCCAAGGTTTCTGCTCAGCTACAGAGGAAATGCTTAGGACAGCCCTTGTGTGAGACCTGGCTTTTATTTTGGGGTGGGGGGATGCATAGAGGGGGAGGCTTGTTAATTAAAGGGGCAAATACTAGGTAATTTGGATGCATCAAAGAGTCTGGGGAAAAAGACAAAGAACTGGTATGAAAGGTGAGGCAGGTCCCATCCAAGGTCTGTTGAAGTCATGGAAAAGGGTCCCACTGGCTTTGAAAGAGTCGTTGAATAAGGTGAGGAGCAGCACAAGAGGGAAATGCAAGCTACCAGTGCCTGCAGGAGAAGCAGCTGAAGCCACAAGGATCAGAGATCAGAGCAGAGGCACGTACCAGTGCAGCTACTGATATTTTAAATTAAAAAAAAAACCATGGGAAGAGGAGAAGGATCTGGGGTTTTCATGGAATCCCAGCCTGGGCTGGGTTGGGAGGGACCCCAAGGGTCACAGAGCTCCAACCCCCCTGCCACAGGCAGGGCCACCAGCCTCCAGGCCTGGAGCTACACAAGGTTGCCCAGGGCCCCAGCCAACCTGGCCTTCAACACCCCCAGGGATGGGGCACCCTCCCCCTCTCTGGGCAGCCTGTTCCAGCCCCTCACCACTCTCTCTGCACAGAACTTCCCCCCAATCTCTCCTCTAACCCTTCCCTCCTCCAGCTTCACTCCATCCCCCTTGTCCTGCCATTATCTCCCCTTTAACAAGCTGATTCCCCTCCTGTTCCTCTGCTCCCTCCAGGGACTGGGGGGCTGCAGTGAGGTCCCCCCACAGCCTTCATGACACAGATTCCCAGAATCCTTGAAAGCTACAGGAGAGCCCTGGGCCAGGCTGCCCAGGGGGTGTGGAGTCTCCTTCTCTGGAGAGATTCCAGCCCTGTCTGGACACCAACCTGTGTGCCCTGTCCTAGGGACCCTGCTTTGGCAGGGGGTTGGATGTGATCTCTGGAGGTCCCTTCCCACCCCATCCTGTGATGCTGTGCCAGATGTACACCCAGACAGTGCCAAGAGCAAAGCAGAACACATCCTGCAAGGGCAGCTGAAGAAGGAAGATGACAAAAAAGCCCAGAGGAAAGGCCAGATGCTGACATTCTTAGTCAAGATTTGACTCAACATCTTAGCCTAGAACCAGAGCCATGGGAGGAGGGGAGGAATTGTAGCCCCTCCAGGAAGAAGAGGGATGGTCTTTGGGTGCTCCAATGTTAAGAACAATCAACTGAAACTAAGCAAAGGATAAAACTGGCTGGTTATCAAGAAGCATTTCCTAGCAGAGAGAGATTTATTAGACTGTGGAATGATCTCCCCAGGGAAATGCCTGGAGCTCTGTCACTTGACTTGTTTCAGATGAGGATGGGCACAGCACTGGAGAAGAGACTCAAATGCTAGAATGGATCTGACCCCCTCAGCCACCCCCCTCCTATTCACAGTGGCATTTCACATCCTAAGCAAAGGCAGGACACGTCCCTTCAGCTTACTGCTACATGTCCATGTCTACAGCCTTCTGCTGGGGCTGCAGATGCATTGTTATGGCCCAGAGAGACCTGCTCTTTTGGCTGCACCTTCCCATGCTTAGTTTGGGGTGCTCCATAGCTGCTTCAGCTCCCTGTGGATCCAAGGGTGGATGCAGGACAGGGGCTGTCTGTACATCTCCATGGTGCAGCACACGATTAGGCCACATGGAAGCCAGCTGCTTGGGACAATCCCAACCCATGGCAACGAGATGATGCTGTTCTTCCATCCCAAGTTGCCACAGCTAAGCAAAGCCCACCTGTCCTCTCAGCTCTTGCTAGGGAAGAAAACCCCCCCAGAGCAACAGCACACAAGTCTTGCCCCATCCCTGGGGGTGTTCAAGGCCAGGTTGGATGGGGCAACCCTGTGTAGCTCCAGGCCTGGAGGTTGGTGGCCCTGCCTGTGGCAGGGGGGTTGGAGCTCTGGGACCCTTGGGGTCCCTCCCAACCCAGCCCAGGCTGGGATTCTATGATTAGATATCAGTAACAGGTAATTAAAACTCCTAATGTTGCCCAGGTTTTGAACCAAGAGTGCTGCACCAAGGCCAGACAGGGGATTACTGGTTAGTTTAACACTGTGGTGTGGCCAGGCAACCTTCACTTCCCACAGCAAAGGCAGGTCACTGCACTGTGGGGGGGAAGCAGACTGCTGTGATGGAAAACCCTCAGAACCACCTGTACAACCAGAATAGCCCAAACCCAAAAGTCCCAAGTACTGATGTTTGCCTGGTTCCACTTGCTGCTTCAGTCTACTTTGCAAGTCCCATGAGACTCATTCTAAGATCATCAGGGTCAGGTTTAGCACACAGAACTTTGAAGTCAGGAGGTGGGAATAAGCCCAGAGAGGTTCAATGGTACCATGTGCATGGAGACACCATTCTTGCCTCAGGAGAATCAGCCATCAAACCCAAGAAAACTAAGGATAGGAGAAGAATAAGTCTACATGAAGCTACCTGCTGAGTTAAGCACTACAACCCAGTCCCTGAGTCCCAATTCCAGTGCTCAGGAACATCAATACACACTGGCAGGGTCACAAACCTCAGCCCAAGGGAGGACAAGGATAAAAGGAGGGTTGGACAGGGGGGGTGGTAAAGAAGAGACACTCCTCATGCAGTTATTTGCAAGGCATTGTCATCGTGCCACATCAGGGATCTGTAAAGCCCAGCACCACCTACCAGCACCAATCCAAAGGTGGGTGCCATGAGTCCCCTCCCTAGAGCCCTCCAGTCTTCCTCCTCCCCACACCCTAAAATAACTGCTCATCTTCTAGGTCCTTGAGTATCTGTACTGAGCAGTAGCAACCTCTGGAGACAGAAGCATCCTGTAGCTATGGAGCCTGAAGGTACCTCACTCAAAGTCCTGCTTTGCTCCCTGGGCAATCCTTGCTTCTGTCCTGCTATCCCAAGGTGGATATTGGATCTCCAGGAGCCAGCTTGTGGTCCCTTCTTTCACTCAGGCATGAAATGGCACTTGGGCAGCCTCCAACAACAGGCTGTGTCTGGCCTGGACAAGGAAGCCTGTTGGGCACAGCACAGCCTTCTCTACTTCTCCATCCCTGAGCTCTCCATGTCTTTAAGCTTTCAGGACGTTCAGCTCATCCAGCTCATCTCATTCTTGCTTCCCAAATGGCAGGAATCTGGGAGGCTGTCCTGGCTATGGGAAGGAGGGAGCTGAAGAGGTCACCTCCATCCTTTGGGAAGCATGGTTACTATCCCCCACAGCCAGATGCTTTTGCAGGTGGGATGCAGGAGGCAAATCTATTCTCTTTTCAAAGTCCCAGCCAGAAATACAGAGAGGGGGTTTGCAGAACCATTCTGTTCTCAGCCCAATCTGTAAACAACTGTTTGGGTAAAAGAATCCTCCTGAAGAGCCATTCTCACACACCAGCTCTTCAGCTGCTCCTTAGGATGCAGAGAGTGAGCAAAGGACTGGGCATTTTCCACAGCCTCCCCTAGTCCCCTGCCTTTATCCAGGTGCCTAAAGCACACAGAGGTACCAGAGGCTCAAGGAAAGCCATGTTTTCCCAGCCAGGAAAGGGTTTCCATGCTGTGATAGGACCTTTCACGGGTCCTTCAGGCTCCTAAACCTGAGCCTGCCAGAGTCACCCAGAGAGGAGGAGTCCAGAGAGACACAAAGGTTTTCCCCACTTCTAAATTTCCTGCTTTAGCTCACAGTTAAACTGAGGCTGACAGGCTCCTGCCCCCTTGGGCACTTCTAACACCAAGCCAGTCACACTTGCTGAGCCATGGGATGTGGTGATAAAACGTGCCAGCCCCCAAGGTCCCAGGGAACCAGCCAGCCAGGTCACGTTGATGATCCAGTCGTGGAGTGAGGAAGCATAACAGCACCTGGAACACTGTCAGTAGGATCAAGCTGAGCCCTAAGAGGGGGAACCTGGATGGGAGCTGCTGCTGGACAGCAAGAGCTGTAGCTGTCAGTGAGCAGGGATGTCCCCACCACTGTCTGCTTTCTCTGAGGACTTCTGTTGGATGATTTTCCAGGCCAGATGATGATTGTTATATTGATACAGCAAAGCAGGATTAAAATCTGACCCAATCTGCAGGGGTTCAGGTGATTAGAAATCCTAAGTGAAGTTGTATTGTAAAGTCTGCATTACACTGCTCAGAGGTAGGACTGTAGCAGTTCTGGTTGTAGAAATTCTGTGCTGTTCTGGTAATAAAATCTGTGCTATGCTCATCATAACATTCTGTTAAGAAAGCAAAGCTTTAACTGCAACAACGACTTGGTGTCCTCATCCTTCTGCCAAGGGTCCCCTTAGCTGGTACATCTTAATGCTGGGTGTCACCTCCCTATTCCTACTGGCTCCAGGAGACCATCCAGCTCCCTCTAACCAGAACCCAGCCTAGATCCACTCACACAAGGGGAAAACATATCAAATCAAACCAAACCAACCCCATGATATTCTGTGCCTGATCCTCCCTACAAACCACAGGTTGACTCTGGGATTTACAGTCCCTTCAGATCCTCAACATGACTCCAGATCCCAGCGGTCCAAAGCCCTTGAGCAAGGAAAGGCTGTGAGCTTGCAGAAGAGAGGAGTCTCTCCATTGGGCTCAGCATTACAAATCACAGCAAATACTTCAGCAGGGGAAGCATGGAGTCAGCAGGGAGCTTATCTACAAGCCTGCAGAAGCTGAGTCAAAACTCAGCTGCCAGTGAGGACACAAGTTAGGCTGAGGTTGTTGTTGTTGTAGTTGCCTCCTTGCTCTTGGGAAAAGCCACCTGCTTGTCTACACATCTGCTTCTCCATGCACCCTCTGAGCTCACACCCCACAGCTCAGTGTGGCATCACACAACACAGAATCTCCCCGATTTCCTTACCATGGGCACTGATGGGCAGCCCATGCTGGGTGGCAGAGATGGTGCTCGTGGAGGAACTGCCCCTTCTGCCCAATCCTGGAGCACAAGGCCACAACTTCCACCCAGTTCCCCCTGCTCAGTCTCCCCTGACCCATTCTGAAAGCCCATTCCAACGCCTCTGCCCACAAACATACTAGCTCTAAGACAAACGCTGCCATTAACATGCAAATATATATGTGATTAACATAAATTAAAAAAAGCCCAACCCAACCCAGCCTCATGAATAACATCAG
Source organism: Zapornia atra (assembly GCA_013400835.1). NCBI lineage: Eukaryota > Metazoa > Chordata > Aves > Gruiformes > Rallidae > Zapornia > Zapornia atra. The sequence continues at coordinate 14,645 of VZTU01021065.1, forward strand.
GAGGCTGAAACAGCACCAGCTCCCAGCAGTCAGGCTGCTGAGACACCAACACAGCCGTTTCATAACAGTGCTCATGTTTCTAACAGGCCCTCTGCCTCCAGTGAATTCATCAGTTCTCAGCACTGGCATGGGACTGTCCAGACCAGCTTTAGGGCTCACAGACCTGGGAGCCCAAATCCCACTCTGCCTGCTTGGAGCAGGTCTTTTCCACCTTTCCTTGCTTCCTCCCTGGGGGCAGAGACAGCAGCTCAGATCATCAAGAGGAGCTTCTGGGCTTTACCAGCAGAGCTGGCTTGTCACACAACTGCTTCTCCCCTGTTTAGGGGAAGGGGAAAAGCAGATGGAAGCTGCATGTGAGCTGTCAATTGGATCTCACTGCAGATCAGCAAATGCAGGGAGGAAAAAAAAACCTGAATCTGCTGTTACAACTGCCCCCAGAAACATGATGGCTTCAGGATGGGAATGAGCACCTAGTTGCTCAGATTGGCTCCTGACCAGGGGCTATGAAGTCCTGGCCAGCTCCTGGGGCAGCACTTCAAGCTGCTGGGGCAGGCCCAGCACCCTCCTGGCCTGCATCCTGGCCTGCCCCTGTTTAGCATCAGCTCCTCACCACCTTGGCATTTATGCACAGAGCCTAAACTGATGCAGCCAGGCCTGGCAAGACAGGAGGGGAAGGTTGGGGTCAGGGCTGGCTGGATTACAGGTCTAATTTCTTCACTGCACGCTACCCCCCCTGCCCCATCCTCATGGAGGAATGACTTCTCTGGAGAGGTATATTGCCTATTCCCAAAGCACACTGAGGGTCTGTCTACACAGAAACCCATGTCACCAGGAAAGGAATCCCAACCTTTCACTTAGCACAAAATGGGGAGGGAGAGAGGGAAGGAAGGCGGCGAGAAAAATGAAGGTGTGTGGAAATGACTGTGCAGTACCCACCAGAACCACCTACACATCTCTCTGGCCTCTTCTGGCCAGAACAGAGCACCACCAACCCCCTGAGCAACACCTGCATCTACTCCCAAACATCAAACCCAAAGGGCTAGCTTTATTTTGCTGCAGGAATCCTGCATTTAGCAGCAAGTTAATGTCACGCAGATCTGGCTAATACCAGTGCTGCCCCCTCTAATCTCTCTATCTAAGTGGCAGATCCCCAGGATCTGTCTCCTGCCTGGAACCTGACCTCAGACCACACAGTCTATATTTAATACGTCAACTGAAATGAAAAGTGCAATTGCCTCTTGCCTCAGGCCCATTCTCCTCCTCATTGGGTTTGAAACCTGGCAACTCAGTGTCAGATGGCAGCAGGTTTGGAGTCAGTCCCCCCCCTGCCTCTGTGCACAAACACATCCTGGTTCTGTAGTCCCAACCAGGTATACTTCTGCTACACTCATGCCAGCCCAGCTCCCAGCAGCTTCACAAGTGCTTTGGCTTCTGTGCTGGGGGTTAGATTTGGCTTTTTGTTCAAAAAGAAACTTATTTTTCTGTTGGCCCCTTTGCCTGGAATGAGCCAAGCTGCCACAATTTTTCCTACCTTTCCTCCTAAATCCAAAGCATGAGGACTGGAGCCAACGGAGGCTCCTTCTAGCACACACCAAGACATGACCCCATCACTATCATTTTAGGGCAGAGATGCCCCAGGTTATCACTGACAGCTTTCAGGGTACTTACTGAAGGTTTCCCTGCAGACTTGCTCTACATGTGCCAGGGAGTGGTGCTGCCTCGGGCCTCCCAGCAAACTGGGCTCGGCCAGTTCCCATTGATGGCTGGAGCTGTGGTGATCACAAGATCCCAAACACCTGCTGGGAGCGAGCTAGAACGGCTCCACATCCTGAGCTCGACGGGGATGCAAAGCACAGCTTGGAAATGCAGCAGGAAGAGCAGCTAAAGGTGCCTCCTCAAACTTTTTGGTACCCACCGGAGGGATTTCAGCCAAGAAAGACCCCTCATCTACCTCAGGCTAAGACGAGGAAGGCCCCTCTCCATCCCAAACGCCACCGGCAGCGGCACGTTCGCAGCCGATATTCTTTGTTAGGCGGAGCTGAAGCTGTAACGCTGTACTGCCGGCCTGGGAGGCGGCCTGAGACCACGGGGAGGATGCCTGGCCGCTCACCCAGGGCTCCCGGTTCAGCCCCGCGACCTGCAGCATCCTCAGGCAACCCCGCTCCGCGCATCAGCGCCTTTGTCACAGCCCCCCACGCAGCGCCGCCAGGCCCCGGGCTACCACCGGCTGGGTGCCCGAGGGCTCCGCCGAACCCGAGCCGGGCCGCGGTGCCGACCCCCGCCCGCGGGCGGCGGGGATGCAGCCCCTTTGCCGGGCGG
>VZTU01021071.1:832-76952 GCA_013400835.1 Zapornia atra
CCCGGCCAGCCCTCGCCGACCCCCCTTGGCCCTACTCCGGTCCCCCCGGGCACCCGCGCTTCCCGAGGCAAGGGGAGCAGCTGACGCGATGCGGGTCTGCCGGTGCGCGCCGCTGCTGGGTCGGTCGGGCGCCCCGTGGGTTACCCTCCCACCGGGAGGATTTCCCGCATCCCCGTAATCGTTTATCTCCCGAGGTGTCAGCCGGGTGCCCGTCCTGCGGGTGTGTACCTGGGCGCTGGTTGCGGCACTGAGCTGTAAAGTTACGTCCTGAAAGGGGATCCTCGGTGGCAATTTGGTATCTGTCCCGCAAGTCTCGGGGTGCGGGCAAGGCAGACCGGCTAGGGAGGCAAAAGGATTTTGGAGAAGGCTTAGGGTTGTGATACCGCTCATCTTGGCGCAAGTGTACCAAAGCAGTCGTCCAAACCAAAAACCAGGTTGATCTGTGAGGAAGCTGGTGGAGGTGGCTGCTGTTGGGAGTGAAATGAGACCAAGTTCTCCCGAAAGCATCTTGTTTTGTACTTATCCCCTTGACAAACGTTTCAGTAGAGGGGTCAAAGAAGAAACGCCTGATGCAAGTCGTGCTCCAGAAGCAGAACGCGCGGGCGCTGCTCTGCCTTGTGTTTCCCAAGGCAGTGGCTAAGGTGGAATATTCCTGGTGAGGAGGGGCTGCGCCGCTTTCCGCGCTCCATTCCTGTTTGCTGAGCAGCGCATGCAAAAAAAAAAGCCCCACCCCACCTTCTCACCAATTCACCTGAAAGCTTTGGCTTGGTTGTGGTACCAGCCCAGCAGAAGCCCTGCCAGTCGCGTGCGGGCCTGGGTGGTATTGCTGGACTCAGTGGAAATGTGAACGGAAAACTGTTAAACCAGGACAGTAGTTCCCTCAATCTCAAGACGCTCCCACCCACCCCCACTCCCTAAAATCAGCAAAAATTACTTCCTGCCTGGGAGCAGCATTTGGGATTAATTGTGCTTATGTAGTTGGGAGAAAGACAAGAAGAGATAATCAGATGACTGGTGTAATGGTGCTTTGGTCAGCCAGCATGTGTCTGTATTACTCACTGAAAATCTTTTTCAGTTTCTCTTTGTGCCCCTTGAAAGTGTGTGCAACAGGGGAGGGGAAAAGCAGGTAAAGCGTATCCCTCAAAACCTTGAGCACAGAAGGGATAAAACCCAATAAATAAACGTAACCCAGCTATGCTCCTTCCATGAGAAAAACACAGGCACACAGTGGACTTGGATGGTTTGTGGTGTAGAAGTGTATAACAAAATTTGACATTTAAGACAGTCAGATTTTTCTCCTGTTTATAACCAGACTTTAAGCTCTTCATATATTTTAGGGTTTAATGATGATGCTTAAGCAAAAATAAAATCTTGAAATATTTCCTTTTTAGTGTAAAATGTGAAAAAAAAAACCCAAAACCAAACCCAACAACTCACGTTTAAAAGGTTTGAATCTTTTGAAGGTCGTTGTCAAGTTGGCCACAAAAGGTCGAGGGAGAGTCAGTTTGCTATCTTGCATGCTTCTTTAAAAATAATTAAAGTGTTCTTTGGAAGAACCTGCGGTAAAGGGCAGATCAATTTTAAGGGATAAATAAACATCTGTGGTCCCTGCTGTCTTGTTTTCTATTAGAAAGAATAATAATCATCTTTTGAGACTACAGGGTTTTTTCCAGTGTAGAGTTTTTATTTTTGTTATATGCTCGCTTCCAAAAACTTGGCAGCTCTTTTGCTTTGATTTGTAATCCCATGTAATTATAATTAGGTTGTTTTTCTCGGGGTCAGGATTCCTCCTTAGTTTGTGCTTGGGTTTTGTTTTGGGGGTTTTATGGGTGGGTGTGCCGTCTGGTTTTATTCTAATGAAGAAAGAGAGGAAAAACCCAGGCAGACCATCAGTGCAGCTTAATTTGCACTTCCTTTCTTATAAACCCCCAGGAGCTCTGACACTGTGGGAGTGATTCTCATAACTGCTGACTCCTCTTACGTGCATCCCACTGTCCTTTGTGAGAGAGAGCTGCCCTGGGTGACTTCAGAAGACTGGATGTTCAGATCCTCCTTAACTCCCCTCAAAAATACATTTGTTTCTGTAATGTATTATGCAGTGTTCTCATCTTTCTAAATAGAGTTTTATTAAATCTTAGTGTAATATACGCTCATCTGTGTAGTAGCCAGGGGTTATATTGAAATATCATAAAGAGAGCCAAAAGTATATTAATAAAAAATGCACTTCTGTTTGGCCAGTAAATCCCCTTGTTCTCATCTTCAGCAGCCCAGGCTAATCACTGCTGGGTGCTCCATCATTGCTTTGTCTTCAGAAATGAGGAAAACAGTTGCAGTTTTTTAGCATGGAGCCTATTTCCTGCTCAGCATTTTGTTGATGGACGCCCAGGTGAGACGTCGCTGACCCCCGTTCCTCGGGAGCAGACAGCTGTCCTTAAACTGTGTTAAGCTCCACTCTCCCCATGGCTTCTCTCCTCATGGTACCCTTCACCGAATGATGTTTCTCTGTCCTGGCTCTTGCAGCTCTCCATTCCCCAGTACCTATTTTTTCCCAGCTCATTGTGGTGCCTGGGATGGATAGAGTGGAGGTCCTGCTGTTTCCATCCCCACTCTGTGCTTTGCTTAGCCCTGCTTCTCTTTGAGTCTCTGCTGGAGCCAGGGGTGGCCTTGCACCTTCCCTGCAGAGTGGTGTTGCCATGTTGGGCACCGCCATTGTCCCAACCTCCTCAACTGAGTCACTGGAAATGGAGCTTTTCATAGTGCTGCCAGTCATTAGAACTGGAAATGGTAATAAAGGACATACTGCTTATTATTTAATGCTGTTGAAATACATATAGCGAAGAGGTCAGATGCATAATTTAACCGCGGGGATTCCAGTGGCCATATTAAATCACCCCTCTGAGCTAATGTCCTGACTTGGTACATAAATCTTGGACTTTAGCTTGGTTTGTACATAAATATCTTCTTCCTTTAGAACAAACCACTCATGAGCCTTTTTTTCCTCTGTTAAATGCTTCTCTGAGGATTTCAATCTGGTCTTTATCACAGCATCACCGTTATCGCACTGCGATAAACAGAGTGCACGCATGGTGTTTGAGAGACCCGTACCCTGAACTAGCCTTTAGGCAAAATGGTAGTGAAAAACCAAATCTGTCTTTAAAATGGTCTGTGTGCCTCACTGCTGTCCCAAGGAAGGATACTGAGAAATACCTTCTTCTGCCACGGGGAAACCTGAGGTCTCGTTTTGCCCGTCTGTAAAGTGATGCTTCAGGTAAATCGTTGGCATTACCACCATAAGGAGCGTAGCAGTAACTAAATGTATGTAGCCATGAAGCCTGTCAGGAAGTTGGACTGTGACCTTTCTAACTTTCCTGTTAACTTCTTTAGCCCTTGTATCTTCCAGTCTTCTGCGAAGCCAGCTGCCCCAGTCCTGGGGCGAGGTTTTCACAGAAGCTCTTAGATTCAGGATTGATGGCTGTCACTGTTCCCTCCCATTAACTTGTCTGCTCTGTTTGGTTGCATGGTGTGGTAGGGTTGTCTGTTGGTCTGAATGCTTATCTGTCTAGTGGACACCAAAGGCTGTTGGTGGGCAAGGACTGAGGCTTGAATAAATTGCAGTAGTCGATGGCATCCCACCCCTCTGCGTGCACCCACAGCATTCTAGATCATTCTGCCTCTTGGGGGTGGCACGGAGGGAAGTGGTTAGTTGAAAGCTGCATTTTAATCACCCAGAGCAATTAAGTAATAATATTTCATGTCTAGTCACAAGGGAATTCCTGTTGTGGCTGCTTTTCTGCTCTGGATCCCTTGTTTTGCTGCAGTGTTATTCTCCTGGCTCTCAGCTTTCCGCTTGATTTGGATTGAGTCATCTCTTTCCCAAGTAACATGTCATCATTTTACCTGTTTGCCACTGGTGCGATCGTTCTCGTGCCAATTTTGGATGAGCCTCTAGCAAATTGTCCCCTCCTAAAAGCAGAGCTCAATTCAGGAACACCAAATGGTCCGGGGCAGTGCTATCTTGGTACAAACTTGGATCAGTTCAGGCTGGGGATGTGATGCTCTTTGTCCCTGGAACGGGGGGATGTCTGTGCCCTTACCAGCCTTTCTTTCCCTTACTTGTATGGTAGTTCTGGCACTTTTCTGGACACATCTTCAACTGATTTAGCTGCTAACGTGGTAGAAAACTTTCTTTTTAAATACTTTTTTTTTTTTTTTAAATTATCTTTTGTTCTGCTATTTTAATGAAGTGACATGGCCTTGTCTGGCTGCATGTCCCCTAGACTTCAGTGCAGTCTCACAGGAATATTGCAGGTAACTGAGTAGCCAGAAATGGTAAAACACCCATCTCTCTGTGATAATAATGGTGATGATGAATTTGGCACTTCTTGTAGGGTGATATTTCTTGTGGTGTAGGGGATAAGTGTGTATTTCAAGTGGACTCTCAGACTATAGTTATTAATTTAGGAAGGAACTTTTCAGTGTGATCCCTTTGAATTAAGACCTGTGCCATCCTTTCGAGGCCAAACGGGAGGAGGTCTGGTCACTTCTTTTTCCCTGCATAACCTCCAGTTGGCTGGTCTCTGCAATGAGAATTCAGAAGTGCTGGTGCTTCACACATCTCCATGTGTGCACACACTCACGCCCAACACCCTGCAACTGCCAGGATTTGTCTTGTCAGTGTTAGTTCCTGGCTGACTGACTTCCACTTCGTCCCAAATCAGTGAAAACCTCCAGTTAGTGTACCTAGTGCTCCAGTTGGGTCAGAAGTAGCAAGATTGAAGCTACTGTAGCACCCATACCCTGGGTGTCCTGGTACGGATTGAAGGGGTGTGTAGGGACCAGCAAAGCAAGATACCTGCAATGGACAGAGAGACTTCTAAATTCCTTTCAGATCAGGCTTTGAAATTACTCTCTCTGCTTCTTGTGGGTGCTGAAGGAGTCAACAAGTCTTGTGGTCAGAGGTACACAGAAATACTGGCAGACCAGAGCAAACTTCTACTATTTTTTACTATTTTTTGCTTGGTTGTTTTTTTTTTATGGCTTCCTCAGCTATGGGAGAGATCCCAAACTTTTTTTTTCCCCTTCCCTCTGCAAGTTAGCTGATAAAGAGTTAGCGGTTGCCGGTCGGAGCGCTCCCAGGCTTGAGAAACCTGCTTGTTAAAGAGGGAACAAGGGGCGTTGAAGGCCTGTTCTGCTGCAGCTGCTCTGGGTCCTGCCTGGAGACGTTCAATGTGGTGAGGGAGTCTCCTGGTTATCAGGGTACCAAAAGACTAGGGTGAATTTCTGGCTGAGCGAAGGAAAGGGATGGCTGCTTCAGGAGCAGTGCTGCAATTTCCTGGTGCTGCAGAACAGTCCTCTGCCTGCAAACAGCAAACTACCTGATGTTGATCTCTGAGATAACCAAGTATGGTGATACTACCAGCCTACAAATACTTGTGAGCCTAGATACTGGTTTTATTTATTGTGGAAGAGGGGGGCTGTTATGTGTGGCCCAGAAAATGTTTAAGTAGCCGGTTTAGAAAACAGAGCAGGTTAAGACTGACATCAGAGCTCAGGTAGTCTTAGGTTTTCCATCTGGTAGGGATTTCTTTTTTCGCTAGAGAGATAACGTACATAGAGTTGATGTTTATTATCACCCTTAAGATAAAGCATCTCAGGCACAGGAATCTGATTTAAACCTGCCAAAAATAGTTTGTAGCGTTGGTAGGGTTATCAGCAACCCTTCAGGAAGGTAGTTCCATATTAGAGTATCTTCATGTGTTTTTTTTTTAGCTTTCCAAAACTTGCTGATAAGCCTTTTGTATTCCTCATTTTCTGTGTGCATGTCACAACTGCGTTTTGTTTGTTTCTTTTTTTTTTTTCTGGATGGACGTGATGTTTGAAAAGGTTGAGGTTTTGTTTGGTTTTCTTTCCACTCCCTAATATATCGTGTATCTAAGTCTTAGTTTAAATATACAGACCCTGCCCATGGATGTGGCAGGAGCTGCAGGCTATGGTGTGTATTTACTGGCATTTCAGGCAGTCTAAAACCAAATTTCTGAAGTGGTCCCAACAGTTTTACCTCTTTCCCACTCCAACTACAAGAGTGTGATTATAAAAGATGACCTCATGTTTTTCTTAAAGTGTTTGGCAAAGAGGAGGAACTGGCACTTAGGAAGGCATCTAATTTGGAGCCAGTTCTGGTGGTAACCTTGAGGTGAGGGTTATGGGCCAGCTGAGCATGAAGGTGTTCACTTTTAATTAAATAACATCTGGAATAGCACAAGACTTGTGTCTTTCCTTAACTTAAAAAGTTTGGGCCGTGCTAATGAAAGCTTTCCAAATGAATTTTAGAGAGCTGCTAAATTTAGAAAATGCTGAAAGAGCTCTGGTGCTTTTGTGTACCTTGTCTTTTGTTTTCCCTGTCAGCCTGTTTGTTTCTGACTCTGTTTCCCCTCTGTGCTATCTGGCATCCTTGCTTGGGACGCTTGTTCTCAGTCCCTTTGGTGCTGCTTCTGCCTTCAGAGTGATTTCTTTTGGGCTCCGGCCTCCTGAGTTCTGAAGTGTGTGCTTAGCTCTCGTAATGTGATTTATTTTTATACTCTTTTTTCCAGTTCGCTTTTGACAGCAGGTGACCTTATGTGCACTCTGAATTCCCTTTTGGAGTCAGCAGGGAAGGAAGGGACCTGAAGGAGGGAGGATGGAGGTTCAAGTCTCTTCCAGAATGTGTCATCAGGGTGTGTTGCAGAGGTATCCAGGCAAAACCAGTGTCGGTGTCTGAAAACCGCTCAGCACCATACTGGAGCTGTGCTGGCCCACACCCAGCGCAGGCGCTGGGCGGCCTGCCGTGCCACCGGCCCATAAAACCTGGCAGGCAGCGATGATTAATGCGCGTGTTGAGTAGCTCCCACCGATCCAGGCCACGTCATGCCTGCTGGGGCCGTGCAGGAGGTCTGCGCCTGTTCCCACGTGGTGGGAGATGGATTGGCGGCCGTGGGAGCTCCTGCCTGCCCTGCGAGCTGATGGGGCGAGGGCAGGTGTGCCAGGGGGACAGTGGGCTGGGTGGGATTCGCTTCTGTGGAGAAGATGGAGAAGATCTTTCTTGTTCTTTTTCTTTACTCTTTATTTATTCTTATTTACTGTATAAGTAAATATACTTATTATTCTTAACAGGGCTTTGTTAAGAATTTTCTTTTGTCTTTTAATTTGGGAGAGCCCCAAATGTTAGTTGTCCTATTGAAACACAAGAAGACAAGGCTAAAGTGCGTACCTCCTGATACTCATTTCTGGGGCCTTTATTTAGATCTGCAAGATAGCGAAAACAGGAGAATCGGAGATACTCCTTTTGTGATGCAGGGGAGTGGTACGTTCGCTTCATCCAGTAGCATGTGATTTATAGTTCCCCTTGCAAGTTGTTTCCAGAGCAGGGCGGCCCGGTTCCCTGGAAAAGGTTTTCAGCTCCAGGGAGTGGTGGAGGAATTAATTCTGGCTCAAGTACCATCTCCCTGTTACTTTGCAGTGCTCTGGAGCAGCTTGGTCTCCTCCTGGCCTCCAGACCAAAGTCCACGGGTGTGTATGCAATGTTGCAACAAATATCATTATGGATAGGGAATGTAAATTAAGCTTTTAAGACCTTTTCCCTTGCACTGTCTCCCAGGGCTGTGTAAAACATTGTCTGCTGAACAATACAAGCTTGACAGACCAGTTTCTTTCTTTGATTTGTAAAACAAGTGGTGTATTTTTCTTTCTTCTTCTCCATAATGTTTATTTAAGCTTGAATTAATACCAGACCCTCTTCCTTACCCCCATCTTTTCTTCTTGCCTGAATTATAATAGCTGTAGTCCTCAAATGATGAGAGGGCAGGGTCACAGCAGCAATAATTGCTTGTCAAAATTAAGGTGTCTGCTCTTTTCATCTACGGTGACTTTGAGTAAGCATTTTTCATGAGCAATGGCTTCCTACTTGTCATCTCCTCTGTTTTTATGCCATGCTTGACACTTTCAATCCCCTCTCACCCCAACGCTCAAAAAGGCCCATTTCTTCCTATTATGCTCTTCCTGCATAAATTAGGTTTTGCCCTGTCAGCCCCCTCAAGGCTGCCTACATGCAGGTATGTTTTATGCACACGTGGTTTTGGCAGCCTGAAAAATACCAGTTCTCAAAGCGTTAACTTGTTTTTTGATAATCAGATGATAGCAAATGTTAATATTTAACCAAAATGTTGGGGTTTTTTCATCCATATGGCTTCTATTTACAGTACCTAGACCAGTTCTAAAAAACAATTTGAAAACTAGTTTACTTTTCTATTTAGCTTGGTCGCAAAGCCAGTCTGAGCAGCATGTACCTTGATCGGGATAAAGGCTGTCATCAGCTGCAAGCAGAGGGATGGCACTCACACCCTTTGTTCCCTGTGCATGACAGGTGATGTTGCTTCTGGCCGTACTGTACAGTCGGAGGGAGACAAACGGCGATGGGTCTTAAAGCAAAGAATACATTTAAAGTTAGTGGCTCCTAATGATGTCAGAATGCATGTAGAAAAGATAATTACAGTGTTGGGATGTAAAAGAGAGATGAAAATATCCTGATCCTGCTCTCTGGCAAGTTATGAATACGGTGCTCGTGAAAGCTGCGAGCAAGGTTTTATATCTCCCGACTCTTTGATGTTAGATGACATTATGGAGTTAGTAACACCAAAGTAGATCCCATCAGCTGAGAAACAAGCTAGTTGACTAATCTGGGGAGGGTGAAGGCTGGAGAAGATCAAAATGTCTCAGAGTGAAGGGAATTGCTGCTACTGAAAATAAAAGTAGTGGTGGAGCAGTGGGTGGTACATGGATGCTACTAAAATTGATTTAATCGCGTTGAGTGTTCACAAGACTGTCATATGATTAACAAATCGTATTTTAATTGTTAGCGTATTAGTGATGATTATTTACTTAGCAAACTTCCTTCTTCCCTCTCCCAGTGGGGAAAAGAAACAGATCTGTGATGAGAGCCAGGTTGGGAACAGAAGAGCTAATTGCTCCTGATTAAAGTGTGAAGTTGAAGGGTAGATTAAACTTTTCCTAGTTTTGCCATGTTTCAGGTGGCATCTGATTATCTTGGGACTCTGCTGATGTGTTTGGTGGATAGCTCGGAGGGTTGTTTTTGCTAATGGCATAGACATTAGCAAATAGGAGTAATTTAGTGCAGAGCATTCAATTTAAAATCTTTTCCAGTTTATTTTACTGGCTGTGAAATGAGGTTGATTCCTTTTCTCTTGCACACTTGAAGCTTTGAGCTTGTTTTGTGCTTGCAGTGTTGCTTGAGAACCATCTCGCCATGCTGGGGAGATGGCTTTTGCAGGTGAGCTGTGAGCAAGCGTGTTAGGTGTGACACCTGGCCAGCAGCCTGGCACTGCTTCATTGGGCATAAGCAGGAGATGCTACAGGAATGCATCAGCTCGCAGCATCACCTTACTGTGTGCTGGGAGGGGGAACAGGGCCATGCATGTACCCCCTGTGAGAAGGAAGGCATCCCCCCATAGGGCATAGTGGGGACAGACAAGTTACACACTGTTTCCTACGCTAATAACCTCAGGGTATCTGCCTCTCTGATGGCAAGCAGCTTGACACAGCCTCCACCTTAGTTTCCCATCTTCACAATGGATTTGAAGTTTGCCAGCCAGGAGGAAGTGATGGGCTTGTGTATCAGTTTGCATGTGGTGATGAGTGGCAGCGCTGCCCGAGTCTCTGTGCTCTGTTTTTAAGGCTGAAATACCAAACCAAAAAAAACCCTACCCAATGCACTTCAAAAACTAATGTGGAAATTTCACAGCTAAGTCATGTGTACCTGAAAATGTCGTTTTGAAGGATGTATTTCAGCAGCATCAACTATGTTAAACTTCAGGAACCATTAGGGGAATTTGTGAAGCCCACAGTTGTGCGTTCCTGTACTGTTTTGTGGGGATGGAAGCTGTTTTCATAGGTACGTGAAACTGCTTTCATACAACACTGCACAGTCTAATTATATCTTTCTTGGAAGCCTGCTAAGCACGTGTCCTCTGGCTCACGTGCCCTCTCCCCGGTCCCCTCTCTCCCCATGTCCCCAAAACCTTTGGCTTTGTGGCAGTAGTTAAAAACTAGTTTCTTTGCTTTATTTTCCAAATAGTGTGTTGCCCAGGTGGTCAGGCATGTCTGTAGTCAAAGCACCCTGACAATTTCTGTGTATGTGACCTTGTGCTCACTGTTCATGAGTGTTTTTTCCTGGGCTGCAGCTTTCCCTGCCAGCTGTCTGTCATGGTCAGAAACAGTTTGCTGGTTTCTAAGAATGAAAAGTGCAGAAAATGTTGTTCCCACTGTAAGAAAATTAATTGGACAAGGAGCTGAACAAAACAAACCCTCACATCTGTTGAGTTAGCAAGCTGCAGTGTATGGAATAGGAATCCAGATTTGTTGAGAAAGGGAAAGAGGCAGATGTTGAGTAAAAGGTGATGCTCTGATACCAGCAATATCTCTTTTGCTGCCTGAAAAAAAGTTCTTGCAGTCTTGCATGGCTATAAACTTCTCAAAATACCAGCGTGTACATGCTAAGGAGAAACTTGTTTATTAGAAGAGTTTATCTTTAAGAGGTCCTAAGCACACGGGCACTGGCTGAAGATTTGCAGCAAAAGCATCCACTTATGATAAAACTGAAGAAAGTTAGATGTCCCCAGCGCTTGGAGGTCTGGCATCATACAAAGAGGCAGTAGCTTAAGTCAGGTGTTGACTGGGTGGTGGGGTGAAGCATTCCAGTGTAGGTGGTGTAGGCTTCTTTGAGTGTCTGTTCAAAGAAAACAAACAGTGAAACTTCTCAATAGCTGATTTGTTGGTTTGCTTGTGGTTGGGTGTTTGTTTTGTTGGGTTTTTTTAATGACTCCTCTGTTTTCTGGGGAAGTGCAGTTGTGTCTGATAAAAACCTCAGGCTTTTGCAAGGAAAAGATGTAGTCAGGGAGATGTTTGGTTCTGAATGTGGCTGGTCAAAGGAAGAACAGCTCTTCCATTTTACACCTTCTTTAATACTTCTAGAATTGTTTGGTTTGTTTTCTGGTTGTCTTAATGTCCCCATTTTGAAATGTGACCTTCTGAATACTTCCACGCAACTGGTTGTACTGGTGGTCAAAACAATGCCAGGTGTTCTCAAGAACACTTTATTGACACTTAAAATATGGATCAGGGAGTGCTTTGCCCAGCTGTGATCTCAAAGGAGAGGCATCCCTACCCTGAACCTTGAAGGTTAAGCTATTTAAATCTCCTGTTATTGCTTTGGCTGAGAGGGAGATATGGGGGACACCTGAGGGGCATGGTCCTGAGGCAGTAAAACTACCCTGATTTTACATGCTCTAGCTGGGCTGGCACATCTCTCCTGGAGGCTTCTCCTTCAACCTCTTTAGTGTGGTTAATTGCACAGTTGTTTTCTATAGAAACATATTCTTTAATGCACCATGCCATTTTCTGGAACTTTCATGCTTTCTTGAATAATAAAAATACAGCCAGAAGGTCATCTTTGGCTAGGGTTTGAGAAGGGGAGGAGAGAAGGGTTGTCCTGTACCAGCCTGGAGGAAAATCTCGGTGCAGAGGTCTCCAGTGGCAGAAACTGAATTCTACTTGGATAGTTTAGTACCGGGAAAAGGCACCATCAGTGGTAGCTGTATTACTGTGGAAGTACTGACTGCCTGGTTTTTTGGCTTTTCTATCAAGTGGGTTTTGGTGGGGTTTTTTTGGTAGTGCTTGCTCTGCTGGCCTGGAGCTTTTTCTTCAGGAGTAAGTACCTGGAGACTGCTTTCCTTTTTGTTAAATATATATAATATGAAAAAAACAACTTTTATTCCTTTTAAAAACAACCTTGTGGTTCACTTTTTTTAGAAAAATACTCTGAGACGATCTGAAGGCATCATAAATTTAAGCTCTCACTAGATGAGGTATTTATATAGAAGATGGATTCTAGTGCTGTGGAGGGAAAATTGACAGGATTTGGCTATAAAAAGAAGCAGGCAAATGAAGAACAAAGAAAGATGAGACCCAACACACACGGACCTTTGTGACAAATGAGAGCTTTTTTATTTTCATTTACTTGTCTTTAAAATCGCCATCTAACCTACAGGCGAGCTTGTGGCTTTTCCCTAGGAGGCATTTGGGTCTGACACGGTAACATACAGCCTATGTGATGTGTAGACTGGGGCTTCCAAAGTGGGACCTTTTCTCCAGGGGTCGAGAGGCTGCTTACAGCGCACAGGGTACATTATGTGCCTTGGGATGGAGCCTACAGAGGCCAGCACAGCAGCCAGGTGCTGCCTGGCTGGGCAAGGGTGGAGCTTCATGCCTGGCTTAAGGCCTTCAAAGGCTGCAGTGCCCGTGACCCTCTGGCCTCCTTGTGTTGAAACCAATGCAGACAGCAGTCAGAGCAGAGCTATGAGCCACCCTCAGACTGTTTAGGGAAGGGTCTGCTTCTTTTGGCAGCGATTTGGGGGTTGGAAACAGACCGCAAGTCCACAGTTTAGGGAGAGTGTGCGTGTCCAGCTCCGCTCTCATGGGCTCTCTGTGCCAGGCTCCGAGTAAGCACTGGACCAGATCATCTCTCCTCCTGTCTCTGCTCATTTTAGGATAGAAGGGTCTTATTTGCCCTTTTCCATGCAGTGTGAGGGTAGAACTAACCAAATCCTTGGTAGCCATGTTGTTATGAGGTTTTTGCAGTGGGTATTCAGTGTGCTTCGATGCCATAGATGGCGTTACGACTTCTGGAGGAGAAGTGCTTTCGAGGTAGGGAGCCCTTAGCTGAGACAGCTTGTATCTGTATGAAAAATAGGCAGCAGACTTTACATTTGCAACTTCTGTAACTGCAGTGCAAATACTGACTCACCCCATGAGCCCTGTCCAGATTTTCACCCCCTGTAACGGAGTTACTGGATGGTTGGGTGTGTTACCTTTTGCCAGACCTCTTGCCCAGCATCTCGCCTTTCAAACAGTCCTCCATCTTGATGCGAAGCAGGGTGACTCACAGCACGGGCGGTGACTCACAGATATCAATTAAACATTAGGATCCTGAAGGTGTGACTCCTTAAGCTTTGTCATAAAAACGCTGTCACAACATGAAGGAAAAAAAAAACCTCACTTGCAATATATTGCACATCTGCATAGGTGGCAAATTCTCTGTTGCTGTACTCTGCTACAAAAAAAGCACTCTTTTTGTTAGGGGCTGTTCCCTTCAGCATATTTTATATACAGTTATTTTGTTTCAGCCTAACAATAGAGTCCTGTTGGTTTAGCAAGTCACTTTATTGGAGCTCTTGCTGTAGGAGGATGGATGGAGGACAGAAAGCCAGACAAAACCCAGGCGCTCAAAGAGAAATCCCGGGGAGTACTGTTAAATGTGGCAGCACCTTTCCTTCAGGCAGGGTGCTGATAACTCCCAGGTGGGATGCCAGGTGCATTCAGCCAGAAGGGTCACAGGTTTTCATGGTCTCCCTGCTTTTGACAGATGAACCTACCTTTTGCAAGGGGCAGTAGAGAATTACTGTCTCATCTCCAGCCAAAACAGTCTCCCAGGACAGATTTATTTGGGAATACCACTTAAACTGTTATCAAAGCTGCCCAGCCCAGTGGGGTTTTTTTTCTGCAGGGGCATGGAAACCTGTCACACATTTGCAGAGCAAATCTGGGTGCTGTGTTTGGGGGGTGAAACTCCCAGCACTTACAATGGCACCTTACAGCCGTGCTATGCGATCACGTGTCGAATGCCCTCAGATCTTCAAAGCTGAGACTGCAAGCCTTTGGCTTTTCCATGGGGAAGGGACAGGGGAGTGCAGATCTCTGGTGAAATGTCACACTCGGAGTGTGGTGAAGCTTTACTGGTTCACTCTGCTGCCCCATTCAGATGGGTAAGAATGATACGCTAGCAATTAAGCACGTATTTTGTCCTACTAATGTCGTCTTTACCTGAGTTTGCCTTTGACTGCAGCATCTGTTTTTCTTTTGTGTCCTCTCCTTATTCTTCTGTTCCTATGCCATTCAAATACCCTAGTGGTGCCCACCACTGTCGTCCCAAATTTATTTTGGATAAATGCTTCACAGCAGCCTCTCTCACCAGTTTGTGGCAGCTGCCTGAGGACAAACTGCAGTATGACTCTCAGAATGGTTGGGGTTGGAAGGCACCTCAAAGCCAGTCAAGTTCCAACCCCCTGCCATGGGTGGGGACACCCTCCACTAGACCAGGCTGCCCAAAGCCCCATCCAGCTTGGCCTTGCACAGTTCGAAGGATGTGGCTTCTGCTCTTAGTACTCAGCAAGTAATTCGGGGTTGCAGCAGGTTCTCTGAAAGTTTGTGTTCCGTCAGCTGCTGAAATATTTCATGATTTCCCATTTTACAAATTCTGAGGTTTTGGAGAGGTTTGGGGATGGTCGGGGCTGCCTGCATCTGGCAGCATCCACATTGTGCTGTCTTTGTGGATGCAGAGGATCAGCTCTGATTTACACTGGACTGCAGAGCAAGTGTGCTGCTGAGGGCAGGAAAGGGCTGGATGCAGGGTTTGTAAGGAAATACATGTTTTTATTTTCAGAGCAGCCAGGGAGTTTGGCAATAGCCTTAAAAACAGGCAAATGATGACTCCCAGGTAAGTTACCAAAGGGAGTTGGGTGCGTTCAGGCACCACTGAAGGACCCGCTGATAGATTTACTTCTGCTTTCAGACTTGCTCTGTGTGCCAGTGTGCCAGAGTTGTTTGACATCTGTTGTCCTGGCCTGAAATTTCACAACAGCCCTTCGTGACTTGTTTTTTTCTGGCTCTTCCAACCGTGAACCTTTACCTACGTGTAATCTGGTACTGCACGAGCTGAACCACTGCTGCCTGGAGCTCGTGAAAGGGCTGGCTCTCTTTGACTAGCAACAGTGAGCTGTGAGAGTGAAAAGGCACTGGCATTATCTGCCTATTCTTTTTGCACTTGGATGACATCGCTGTTCCTCAGACAGCAATAAAATTAAAAATTAACAGCTTGTAGAGATTGCCTTTCAAAAATTGTTCCTCTAAAAATATGACCATTTTGTTTGTAGAGTAAAAATTAAGTTATTAAAAACTGATTTCTCATTTCTAGGCAGCGTATACACCTTCTGGATTGTGAAAATAAACCTGGAGCGTTTGAAAGCTTGCCTGGAGCTCAGATATACCTCCCGAATTTTGCTTTGTTTGCGGCTTGTCTGGGCAGATGTTTCCTCTGCTAACTGGAGATTGGTTCTGTAATTGCAAATATTGGGGATTGAGTTTTCCCCCGCTTGCTAAATACTTCTAAGGCGTCAGCATCTGCAGAGAGCAATTCTCACTGCCTTGCTGAGCTGTTTGCCGCAAGTAATTCATAGCTACTTGGTGGGGGAAAATACTCAGCCATACTACTCGTTTCTGGCTCCTCGGTGCCTTCAGTCTGTAGCTTGCAGGATCAGACGTGTATGTCCGAACTACTACAAGTCAGTACAGCGAGGAGTTCAAAAATGCATTTAACAAAAAGCCTGAGCCTGCATGTTTGCAGAAAGCTGGCATGTTTCTTTCTGCCACGGGAGTGCTACGCTTTTTGGTGAGGTGGTATGTTGTAGGGAGGATGACATCTGCGATGCACCAGAGGGCTGCACCAGAGCTAGCCTTGTTTGTGGGAGGGCTGTATGTATGTGGGGATGCTTAAATCTGCACTGTACCTAATTGAACTCTTTTGAAGGAAGTGTTTCTTTCAAAGTTGCATCTGACTCTTAAAAATAAATTCCCTACTTTCTGCTTTGCATATTTGCCCCTGAAACTTGAGTTACTGGTGTCAGGAGGACTGCTACTATTACGTTATGCACGATCAGCCATTTGTTCTGCAAAGTTTTAATTTTGGAGTATCTGACTCTCCAAAGTTAACAGTGCTTATTTGTCATGGAATGTGCATGGCTTCCACTCCCATCAACATTTGAACACTGCACAAACCATGAGCAAATGCATCTTCCTACATTTATTCAAGAGTGTAATAGTACTACCCACACCTTACATGTGAGAGTGGTTGTTACGTGTCTGAGAGCACTGAGGGTGTTGGGCTAAAACCAGGAATGCAGCCTGGCTCTGCAGAGGCTCAGTCTGATGCCTCAGAGGAAGATGCCTCTTCCTCTGTTTTAGAGAAGCCTCACCAGAAACCTTGCTGTTCCCATCTTTCCCATGGGAACGAGGCATTGCCCCAATGCTGGGGTGCCTGAAATGGTCCATCTTCTCTTCCTTTAGACGGAAAGGGCAAATTTGGCATCAGGGATAGCTTTAGTGTGGAGGTTCAGCACTTGTCTGATTTCTGAGCTGTAAATGTTGCTGCGAGGGCTGCTGACCCAAGGAGTCACACAGCTGCATTGGGATCTCTGGCTGCCACGTCTGGCTCCGTGCCAGGACTTGTCCTGGTGAGCTGTGACATTCATCCTCATCTACTACCTGGGGAATTGGGATGCTTTTCTGAAAGCAGAACTGCCTTGGTGCTTTATCTGTGGGAGCCTGGAGCTGATGGCTATCAGGGGCTGTGTGCTTGTCCCCATGTTTCCAAGCAGCCCTGGGGAGCTCAAACACAGAATTTGCTCTTAAATGGTTGAGCTTTCTTTGCAGGGCTCTGTTAGTAGGTATTGGGCGCTGCTAATGTGAGATGCTCTGTTACATCAGTACTTGCATGGCCTGGAGAGGGGGGAGACTTTAAGAGTTGGATGTTGCCATCTTATAAACCAAGGGCCTGATTAAAACTCACTGTAGTAATCGAGTCTTTAATTTGCTTCTTGGGGTCTAGGGTTTGCCTTGAGGCAGAAAGCTTTCTTCTGCTGTTTCTGTGCACTCACACTAGGACGGAAATTTGGAAGAAGCTCTACACCAATGTATGCATGTTTAAACACATCTGAAAGAGTAATTTATTTCAGTTTATCTCTTTTGGTTTTTTTTTCTTCCAGTGGGATCTTGTTTGTGATTCTGCCTGGAAAGTCCACATTGCTAAATTCTCCCTGCTGGTGGGATTAATCTTTGGCCACTTGATAACAGGATGTATAGCAGACTGGTAAGTGAAAAATCTTTTAATGCTCTAAATAACAACAAAAATATTAAACATTGGTTTTATTTTCTTCTACTTTATATTCATGAAGAACCTTTGCATAATGATTTTTAGGTTCTTAAAGATGCATGATGAATAAATGGTTTAAAGCTGTGTTAATTGCTTGAACTGAGTATTATATATCAAGGTAAGTAACATGAAAATAAGCTATTTGATAGTTGACTAGGTTTATTTCCTTTTAGTGTGATTTATTACAGCTGTAACACTAGTACAGAACTAAGTATTTTCTAATTATGTAAGTGCAGCCTCTGGGTTCGGCTTTTCTTTTAACCAAGAGGTGGGACCAAAAGGAACTGGAAGTAGCATTGATTTGTCTGAACACAGGACTAGTGTCGTGTCAACCTTGTGTTTATGCAGTGTCTTTTTCGGGGGCGGGGGGGGGACGACACAGAGAAGATTGTTTTTTGCAAACCTTTCAGTTGTTCTATTTTTAAAGTTCTTGTTAAGCAAACATTTTGATGTAGTGCTAAGGAATAGCTGACTTCTGTGCAGCTAATATTACGGTATTAAATTTAAAAGCATGGAGTGCAATTCCTTAAATTACAGTAGTAAAACCACGATTGGATATCCCAGTTATTCTGAGTGTTTGGCTTTTATTTAAAAGATCTTGCATTGCAAAAGGGGGGGTTGAGGGGCGGGACGATGACAGGAATTAAAGGTATGACTCAAGTCACTTCAATGGGAACTTGCAGCAATCTGAAACAATAGCTCTGGGATGCTGTCCCAGTCGTTATAGTGCCTTCCAGCACAGTTGCTTGTGTTGGTGCTTTAAACAGCCCCAAGTTAACTCTTTTGCTGTTGATTAAAATGAGGAAGGAAGGAGGAAGACTTGCCTATTAGGGAAATCCTACAAAGCCTCTGCAGCTCACGGTTGGGAGAGAAAAGGCCCCACAGCTGTGCCTGGCTCAAGCATTCGTACCAAAATTGCATCTTAATTCTTGAATAGTCACTAAAAGGCATTAGGTAACAGAGGAATTATGACTTTTCAGTGAAGCAGGGAATGTGCATGATGAGCTACAGTTGAATTTGATTAAAATACCGAAGTAAAACAGGGCTCTAACACCACGTAGAAAGTATAGTGGGGAAATGAATGAGGGATCTTACTTGGCTTTCCTAAAAAGGAAGCAGTGTGGAGAAAGCAGACTTATTCCCAAGTTAGGGAAATGCTGCTCTAATTGACAAATAAGTCTTAATAAGTGAACAACTTGTCGCCTAAGGCACCAGCTTCAAGAGAGAAATGCAGTTAATAGTTCTTTGCCACCAAAAGGAGGATCCTGCTCTTCCACCTGTTTCTGTCTGCAGCGTGTACTTTGAGCTGCCACATACGCTTGTTGAACCCTTTTACAAGCTGCTTATGTGAGCTAATGCAGCATACAGTTACCCTGACAGAAAAATTAGCTTTGTTTGGAGATCTGGGTTTGGGTTTTGTAGTGGGTTTTTTTTTAGCAAGTTTAAGAAAACTTAGAGAATTTGCTTTCCAGCTGTGGTACAAAGGGTAGAATGAAGAACTTGGTGGCTGGATGGACAGGTGAGCCCCTCACCCTTTCATGGGTGACCAAAAAGGAGGTCAGTCCCAAACAAGAGCTGGGAGAGTAAAAAGAGTAATGTATGAAAGTGTTAAAAAGTTTCAAAATCTGTTTTCATTTCACTTACGTGCCACAGTCTGGTGTAGAAAATCAGAAGGTGCTTGGGTACCATTAGGGTTTGGGGCTTTGCTTTTCCTTTTTTTGAAGAAGCTTATAAAGGTGTAGATGGCAAAGGCATTGAGTGTATTTAAGGTCACTTGCTAAGTAGAGTGGTCTATGTTGAAAATACAGTAGCTGTGTATGCTTGGGTAGCTCTATGTGGACAGGCTCACCTGTGCGATGACTGACTGCATTTGATGCCTGTGTAGGTTATTTGTTCAGCAGCATTGCTGGCAGTTTTGCCTGCTCTGGATGGAGGCTGTTGAGGTGTCTGTAGAAGGCTTCCTTCTTGAGCAGGCACGTTTGGTGTCCATGTAGGATTGAGACAGTAGGTATCTGTTACTCATTGCCCAGAACAGCCCCTGCTTTGCAGCTGCTCTGGTGCTTTATGAAGCCTTGATGCCATTTCAGGTCCCAAAACCTGCAAAGAACAACACAGGAAGAGCAATTCTGCAACAAGCGCAAAGCTCGAGCTTCTAAGTGTGGCAAGGGAGATGCAGAGAAGCATGGGAAGAGCAGGTCTTGTCCTAAAACCCATTCACTTCCCCCCTGTGGTGTAACTCTGACGTTTGGAGTATTTTTTGTTGCATCTGCATATCGCACTGTGTGGATTGCAGGTTCTTGAAAGCCTGGGGTTGCTTGTATTTCTAGTTATTTAACCCATGCAGGTAGTATTTAGCATTTCATCTAGATAATAGCATACACTGTAGGCTGAGGCTTTTGTGGCACAGAAATATGTCTCTGGAGTAGTTTGGGTAGCAGCAGATAGCTGCCATCCTGGGGCTGTTTTACCAGAGAGATTGTATATGGCTTTAACTTCTCACAAGCATTTCCATGTACTGTTAGTTGGATAACTCTGTCTATGTATAAATGGCTCTTTTATACTCCTGTCAAAACTCTGCTGGATCACCAAATACATGACTGGTAACTACCCTGGAGTTTGGATTTTTGAGGAACGTGGTGTATGCCTCAGTGAGGACAGACTGGTTTTGCATGTGTGATCATGCCTCTTGCCGGAGGGCTTATCTGGCCTCAGTTGGCTTTCACAGGCCTGGGAAGATCTTGGATTTCCTGATTCTTCATTAGCAGTAACCATTCATTTGCATTACTTGTATAATGTTAGAATAAATTCTGTGTCCTAATGATGGATAATCTCTCATAAAGAGAGGGGGAGGAGGGGAAGAAGGGAACTCATGTACGCTAAGCATGAGGTCTTTTTTTAATCAACATCAGGGAATGGCAGGTCAGGCTTGTGATGAGAATTAAGTTCCTAATTCTGAGTGTTTACATAATGCCTTTCATCTACAAAGTACTTCCACAAATACTAATTAGTATGAATTGCAGCTTGATGCTTACGAAAATAGGGCTGCAAAAGTCTGCACTGATCGCTGATAACACAAAATTCATAGTTGGTTGATATTTTTTTATTCCTTACTCAAGGTTTTGTATGAGGTACTTTCCCTGCCTGCCCAAGTGCTTTGTGTTCCATAAATACAAAATCTAAAGCACACACAGCAGCAAATGTCCTGGTGTCCAGTATGTTCCCAGTGCATCATGTATGACCAAGGTGGTGACGTCATGTTTCCACCCTGAGCTCAACAGCAGCTCATCTTGTGGCAGGCTGGGCTTGTACGTTTGAAGGCTGTCTTCAGTTTGCACATTGGTACTTTCTGTTTTGATAACACAGAACAATTAATGCCAACAGGTTAAATCTTTGAGATGCCCCAGAGGTGATGCTACAGCTGAAATAAACAGTAGATCTCTCTGCATGCAAGGAGCCTTGACATCACCTTCCTAGGTGTGACTTCAGTAAAGCGTGAATAGTGACACACATGCAGGTGCACTCTTCTAGTTACAAGCAATGTCAGAAATTATAGCTGTCTCCTTTTCAGCCCTTCACCCTGGATATTATTGGTCTTGTTCCATTCTAAGTAAAGCAAAATCCAAAGTCTTAATTGTGCATGCATGTATACAATAAGCTTTGTAGCTGCTGGTAACAATCTCCTGACAGAATTGAATAGAAACACTTCGGTGTGTGGAACTGGATCTCAGGTTGTGAGATTTCAGTGCCCTGACATTCAACCTGATGGCTGCCTTGCCCCTGACGGACTGCTTTGAAAGGCTCTGTGAAAGCTGCCTACGAAAAGCAGGTTCATATATTCCTTGTGGAAATGGCATATGGAGCTGACTAAGAGGGATCCTCAGATCCACTGGAAAACTTGTGGGAGTTGACGAGTTGAAAAATTTTGGAAATCTCCACATAATGATCCAAGTCTTGCTTAAAAATAGCCATGTGCTCTGGCGCTTTGGATCGTTCTCCTTGCACGGGAAGAGGGGGAGAAAGGAGAATTATAAACAGTAAGGATATGAGTAAGAAATGTGAAAGTCTCGTATTCTTTTGACATAAGAGCCAAACTGCAGCGAGTGCCCCCACATTCAGCAGCAGCGTAGCTCTTCCTCCTTGTCCATGATGCACCAGCAAGGGTGACTGCAGGTTGCAGCTGCAAAGCCTGTCTGCAAAGGAGGACTGCAAATCTTCACACCCACGCTCCCAATAATTGTTTTTGGAGTGGTTTCTTCCTCCAGTTGGGCTGGTTTTGTGGATCTCGGCAGCTGTTGTGGGGATGTGAGGTGGAGGGACGTGCAAGTTTACAACCATTACTATCAGTTTTCTAAGGCCCAGGGAGGTGACATGAGCCCTGCTTAATGCTTGGTTTGTATTTGTTAGGCTTGCCCTCAGTGAGGCCAAGAAAAACAATTTTCTGAGCCTGCTCCTCCTGCAGATGAGGCTGAAAAGCTCGTGTTTGGAAGAAGGGGTCTCTCTAGTAATGTGTGGGGTGGTACACTATGGAGAAATAATAATATACCATATAACACCATATACTCTGTTGTGCTGCTACAGAAAGCACTGAGAAGCTGCTTTTTCGTCTCCAAGGTATTTGCTTGTGGCATTGTTGTAGTTCCTAGATGTTCCCTTGTTAACCTTTGGTGTTTTGAAAATGCTGTTTAAATCAAGCAGGGATACATCGTGTCCTGTTCCCGCTTAATCCCATCGGAAATGAACTTGTCACTGCAAAGCTGATGGAGGAATCTGGGTTTTAATATGCAGGGGAGGAGGAAAGAGAAGAATGAAACAAGCATTAAAAATGGATAGTAGTGTTTGTAATGGATTGCATGACTTGTTCCTCCATTGGTAGTTACCTCTGACCAGCATTATGTCCATGCTGGCTTTTAACATTGTTTTTCCCTACTTCTTTATTTTTAGGGTTGGTCGACGGCCGGTACTGCTCTTCTCTGTCATATTCATTTTGATATTTGGACTGTCTGTGGCACTCTCAGTGAACGTGACCATGTTCAGCACACTCAGGTTTTTTGAGGGGTTTTGCCTGGCTGGAATAGTCCTCTCCCTGTACGCACTGCGTAAGTATGCCTTCGTCACCCTGCCAGTTGTGTCCTTATTGAGTGCACGGTACCCTCTTCTCTGGCTTCCCCCTTTTACCCAAACAGATCAAACCAGAATCGTATGGACTGAAAAAGCTTTAGCTGGAGTTTTGGTAAGGAGGTAGGGATTTTGTAGCCGTCTCTTTAGGTTGCTGCAGAGCAGACGGTGAAGCTGTTTGAGAGCTTGTTTCAGGGGTTATAAGGCGGGTTGGGTTTTGTTGTTGTTATTTAAGCCTAGAAGTCATCTGTGTTGTGACCATAATATGATAATGGGAGTGGATTTCACCTTGCAGTGTTGAGCTCAGTAGGATACTCCCCGCTTCTGTTGTCTCTAGCGGTATGTATTCTGGCACTTATTCAGAAATTCCTCTGTTGCTTGCAGCAAGAGATCCTGTGTCCCTGCCTGAGGGTTGTAAAGCACAGCAAAAATACGTGAGAAGAGCCTCAAGTCCTTTTAGCAATGTTGTTTTTTTCTTTTTTGGTTGCCTCTTTCATTGGAGGCGGGGGGAGGAACAACTGATAACTTGGGAGGAGGCTTGTAAGAAATGTCTACATACTCATATCTGGAGTGACTGCTAAACTTGTAGCCAAAACATTTGAAAACCCTTTTCAGAGGCCTTGCCTTCAAAGAGTATGTGTGTGATGCCACCAGCCTAATCTGTGTCCCTTGAATATGCTCTAGAGAGCTCTGACTGCTTGTGCTTCCTTGGCTGTTTGTAATTAACAAGCAATATTGCACCAATCAAGGAAGATGCAAAATTTCCCCTTTTCTATTACAGCTCTGGAAGAGTATTGTCTAACTGTACAGTGGAAGTTGCTGTACAAATACTCATAATTATTTGTTTACTTCAAATTATAGATAGTATCTGACCCATCAAGACTTAGAGCAGTATCCTTAATCTGTGTGGAATGTTTCATAGGGTTAAGTTATGCAATATTTTGGCTTGGTTTTGGTGTGCACCAAGGAGAAAGAAGCCCAACTAGAGTATACAATAGCTTATTCTATATTGCATTGCTTTGTTATGGCTGATAATGGTACCCAAGATATGTTTGTGGGTTTCTTCTCTTGCCTTTGGTCATGTAATCTCTACTGAGACTTTTTCACCAAAACTACCACTGAAGTCATTACACTTTCACTGGGAGTGTTTTAACTTCTCTGGGAGGTGGCTTCAACCATTACCAGAATGACATTCAGCTGGAAACTGGGCTGCTTGGAATTTTTCGCAGCCCAATGCAGCATGTTAGTTTTTCTTGATTAGTGGTATTTTCTTTGTTCTAGGTTTCTTAGTTCGTTTGGTACTTGATTTTGGGGGAATTTTTGGTGGGTGGGTTGGTTTGGTTGCTTTGGCAATTAAAGACTTCTTGAGGAAAATGGTATCTAAGTAAAAGTTTCATTATGGACCTGATGGGATCAGGGCAAGACAGTGCCTGTGTCACCTTAGATGAGACCACAGCCTGCCAGCCAAGGCTTTCATTCAACAAATGGGAGATGCTGGTAGGCTGATGCTCTGCTTGAGCCAGAGCAAGGATTTGAATGTGACTTGCTCCTGTAATTCAAGTGCTTGCTATAACAATTGCAATTGTAAATGAGCAGCTGTCTGGATAGGCAATGCATGGATAGAGCTAGTAGGTGTTAGAGATCTGTGTGAGATTAACTGCAGCCTGAATATCACTGCACTTCTGTGGGTGTGAGAACATATGAAAGATGCAGCACCTGCACCTCTGGTAAATCTTCTGACCTTCTGCTTGGGGAGATGATGGAATCAGATGATTCTGTATTAAATATTGTCATTTAAACAACAACAAAAGTTGCCGTCTTGGTTGTAGAGTCATGAGAGAGGATTAATCCCTAAAGTTTTAAGAGAAAGAGGTATTTGCTTGTTTTGTGTTCGTTTTGGGTTTAGTACTCATAATCTGTTAGGCTCCCTCTCAATTTAGATTTACTAACTTTCCCTTTCTGCTACAATCTCTGTAGCATGTCATTGATGTGGAGTCATCTTCTGTTTCATAGCCCCTCTTCCCTTTCTCTAAATGGCCTTGATTACTTCCCCATGAGATTTCTTGCCCCTGAAATTCCTGCTCTGGTTGCCCTGAGCAGAACAGTAGAAAGTGGAAAGTATTATTTGCTAGACACAGTCATTAGCCAAAGTTGTACAGAAGCAAGCTGTCTAGGCTTGCATAGCTTGCAAAGGCAATTAGCCTGCCACAGGGATCCTTTTACACTGTGTTGAGTTTGCTAGTTGAGCTTGAATTTATGGCCTGCCTAAGGGAAATTGTAAATAGGAGTCCTGGGTGCTCTGGGAGTGGGAAGAGCACCGAAGTGCTGTCTTTAAAACACAAAGCTGCCAAGGTTGAGCTGCCCTCACCACTCAAACCACACTCTTAATAGCTGAACGCTTGTTTTCCTACCTGTCTGCCCTAAGGTGCAGAGTGAGCCTAGGGATGAGCCTCATCTGTGGAGGAAAAGCACCAAGCCTAACCTGAGCCCTATGTGCTTCTCTGTGTGCTTTCATCAACGTTGTAGTGAGCTAGCTTCTTGTGGTCTCCAAGTACAGCCCCTTGCCTGGAGCTGCTTGGGAGTTGTCTAAAGAAACCACTTCTGAATGTTGATTTCTTAAACTGGAAAGGTTTCCTGCAGCTGCTGTAGTTTTAGTGGAAAAGATGTTTCAGGTGAAATTTCTAGTGGACATGCAGGAAGAGGTGGGCTTGGTGCAAGGGGTGGTGCTTGCTGCAGAGGAAAAGTGAACTCCAGCTTTTTTTTCCTGGGTGCTTCAGGCATTGGTCATCAAGGAGAATGAAAGGCAGTTAATCTTCTGCTGATCAAACACAAGACTGCTTTGAAAGGCTTTTGTTTCAGGCTGATGTGGAGTTGGGCAAGCTTCTACAATCTTTTAGAAGAGGTTTCCTGCCCTGGTACCCAACCTTCAATGGGTTCCTGTGCTCCCAAGCAGCTGGCTCGTATCTTGTATAGTGAGGCACCACCAAGGTCTTTGGGAAGCTCTCCCCATGAGGACAAAGTGGTTCCAGGCATGCTGTGCTTGGCAGTCACCTGATGCACAGAGCTGGAGCTGTTGGCCATGATATGCTGGTTAGATGCCCTGCTATGTTTGCTGAGAAAATTTCTGCAGAAATGAGCTGCCGCTTGTTGGAGGAGTGGAGGCAAAATCTCCCAGAGAGAAGTGGTCGAGAGGGGTGCTAAGGAGCACCCTGACTGCAGTGGTTGGAAGGGGATGTATGGCCTGCCCAGCATTTAAATGTAGGAAAGGGAATAGATTGGGTGGCTGGAGGAGGACAGGTTGTTTAGAGGAAGCAGAGGAAAAGCTTCTTCCCCTTGCTCCCCCGCTCCCTTCTTGAGAGTGTCCTTTGTCCCAGTGCGGCATGCACATCCAGGGAGAAAGGATGGGTACCCTGCACCTACTGGTTTGCATGGCTGGATGCAGGGCGCTGTAGCCTGTTGCCTATTTGAAGATGACAAGGTTTGAGTGGAGTGGCCAGTCCTGCAAGGAGTTTGCTTCAGCCAAGAGTGAAGGAAAGAGGTATGGGGCCCTGAGCAGGGACGTGTATGCCCACGTAATTCCTTGGCCAGTGTTTGTGGACTCCTATGGCAGGCAAGGTGTGCTGCTCTTGCTGCAAATAGCTCTGCTTGCTGTTTGCAGCTCACGTGGGACAAAGTCCACTCAGCAAATGTGGAAGTCATGGGAGAAAGCGAATCAGATTGTCTTAAGGGTGGGGAGGGTGTTGCTCCTGGGTCACTTCAGTCACACTGAGGCATTGCCTCAGCTGTGACCCCAGGGCGGCTTTTTCCTGTGTGCTTGTGCAGGAGGCCTGATGCTGCAGCTGACTCAGCACCGGTCCCTTTCCTAGGGCTTGCTTTCACTAGCTGGTGTGAGCTGATGCAAGAGTTCTCGTGGCCGAGGGCTGGAGTTTCCCCTCTCCTCTTTCATGCCACAGTCCAAGCCTTGCTGTCCTGCCTGAGCCCCTGCGGCAGAGGCCATCCACCTTCCCTCTGGAGAAGACCAAGCGCACTGCTGTCAATGGGGTTGTCCCGGCTGGTCTTGTCCCCTCTTCCTTTAGGAGATCATCTGCAGGGCATCACACCCCCTGCACTGTCTGAGTCTGGGGCATAGAGGAGGAGTATGGCCTGATACCACACAGCACCAGTTAAATAGGTAAAAAGAAGCAAGGGTTCCCCTCTAGCTGAGCACCACCTAATGCCTTATCTGCCTCCTACGTCCCTGCTTTTGTCACTTTTTGGAGCTGAATTATATTAATTAAACTATTTAAGGGGGAGCAGAGAGGGGGAACGAGTTGTATTTATTTTTTCTTGGCAAATGCTCCTGGCAGGTATAATGAGCCTCCCGTTAAAGCGCTGTGTGCCATCGCTAATGGCTAGACCTCCGCTCAGGCAGCGCATGCCATGGCATGGATTTGCACACAATTGCAGGCCGTGCAGCCGTTTCATGGGTGACTGAACCACACGTTATGCTGCAAATTTAGAAAGTCTTAGACATGAATGAACTAGTAAATAGGGTCTGGAAATAGCTTTGCTGAAAGGGAGACGGCATCTTCTCAGGTTGGAGTGAGGAAGCAGGGGTGCCGCTCCAATGTGTAGTAGCAGAATGAGTAGGCACATTGTTTTCTCTTGTGCTGTTACAAGCAAAAAGGCAGAAACATTGTTGAAAATCATAGGTTGTGTTTCAAAAGCCTGGAGAAACTTGGCAAAGGCTTCTAGGCTGGTTAAGATGTCCAGCTGTGATGTATCTTTCTCATTTATAGCTAGGTCAATCTAACCTGTTACTCCTGTAAATTGCACAAGCACTGATCTGAGAGAAGCTAAACGAGGCTTCTTAGGGTTTATTTTTTTAACACATATCCTGGAAAGCTAGAGTGGCATGCTAGAAAGCTTCCTCTAGTCTGAAGAATGAGCAAGTGCCAAAACAGAGCATGGAAGCCTCTCGGTCTTGTGCTGTAGTGATGTCGGATGTGTAAAAGAATTTTGATTCCAGTTGGTTGTCAGTATATAGGGTGAGATTTATCTTTCTTTTCCCTCCCAGAAGCATACAGGCTCAGATCCTGGAGCATCCCAAGTTTATAATTTTCCCCTCCCTTGCAGTTTGCTTTATTCTCCATTTTCCTCCCCTGCCTTTGCAGAAGCAAGCATGGCCCCAGCTGGATAAGGCAGGTGAAGCACTGGAAGTTTCAAGCTCTGAAGTTATTCGCTGTAATCTGAACCAGCTCAATAAATAACTCTGCAACTCATTCCCAAATCGGATGATGTGGAAAACATCTGAGCGCTTTCCAGTACATTGACATGTGCTTTAGCTCTGCAATAACGTGCAGTTCTCTCAGCTGACAGGTCTGTGATAAGATCAAGGTTGTTAAGCCACCTACCTTCTGTTTATATAACCAGCCTTTCCCTGCGCTGAGTCACTCGGTGCAGATCTAGTAGGAGCGATCACAGAGGGATCGGCTGAACAGAAATCTTACTGGATCACCTGCAAGTGGCTATTAATTGTTAAATGATGTATCTATAAACAAAGAGCAGCCACAGGCTGGTCTAGCATTGAGATGGGATGCATCTCTGGAAACGGCACCTCTGTATTTTTACTAGCTTCGTGCAAGAACTGTTAAAGAAATAGTATGAAGTAGGAACACTCCAGCTGCTCAAAGAAAGGACTGTGCATGCCTTTTTTCAAATGCCTGGGGGCTCAATTTATGCAAGAGTGGAAAAGGTTATTGGAATTACAGTATTCTCCTTATAAGTATAAATCTTCCTTGCTCTCTACATTGCTTCCTTCAGTACAATCAAATTATGACTTCTCTTATAATCTGTTGGCCTCTTTCTCCTCAGTGCTTCCTCTGAGTTTGCTTCCTGGTTTTGGTGGTCAGAGTAGGTATGAGATCTTCTTGGGGATGTGGTGTCTGTCATTAGGGTATGGGCTGTTTTCCTTATTTTAACCTCTAAAAACTACTCCAGAGCAGAGGTGCCCTTGAAAAATTGCTAATATATTGTCCTGAATCCTGGAAAAAACTGTACTGTTTGAGGCAGTCTGTTTGAAATGAATTTATATGAACTTTTAAAGTGTGCCAAAGGGGAATAAAAAGAGGATCTTTCTAAAGCTCCTTGGGAGGTTAGATGGTGTTTGGTTAATGCATAAATTGCAGTAGGATCTAATTTTCATCAGTTTTTCCATTTCAGTTGCTGAAAGTCTTGTGTGTTGTCAATGTGATCGAGAAGCCGAAGGAATTAATTTTATTTCGGGTACTCCTTGTATGACTGGTCAATTGGGAATGCAATTAAGATGCAACACTGCAGTTGTTATACTTGCCATGATGACAATCGGATGAGATTAGAGTACACTTGTAATTTCTCCAGCTCAAAACACAGCTTGTATTTACCATTTAAAGTGTCTGTCTTTTAATTGTTCCAAAACAGCTCCAGCAGTTTGGGTATTCTCAGTGTGCAAAATCTTACCTTCTGTCATGGAAAGACTTGTAACTGTAACTGTTCAGGATTGTAAGGACACTTTAAGGGATCCTTATTTTTAAATCTGAACTCTCCAGTCTGCTCATCCCTGCTGTGCAACTAAGAGCTCACTGCCACTGAAAGTAAATGGGGTGACTCCTTTCCTCCCCTTCCAAACCACTTTGAATGGTCTCAGCTGTTTATATAACCATGGCTTTAAACTACAAGGGGGTCTTTAAGATGGTTGTAAAGTTAAATCCAGGAAACCTTTCACCTGCAGCTCTTTGACTCAGCTAAAGCATTAGATCCTTACTGTAAATGTAAATTGTGAAGTGTCTAAGTGTCTCTTCCCTGTGCTTTTTTCTTTTTCTCCCCCCCACCTTGTTTTAAGACAACTGCTAAACGCCTTTTCCTTGCTATGTAGCTCCAAGCTAGCATTCAGTGTTGTGGAGGGTTGCTGGTAGCAAAAGCTTCACATGACTCATGGGCATGCATCAGCGCAAGACCTGTCTGGAGTGACTGATAGCACTGCAAGATACAGACCACCCATGGCCCAGCAGAGTCCTTTGACTGCTGTGCATGGCACAACACCCCTGCTAGCCTCCCTCCTGAGAACAGAGTCTGTCATAGCTCTAAGGAGAGCCTTCCACCCTAGCCGTTAGGTCTGCTCCTTCTCACCAGCATCTTAAGCTGCACAGCCTCCCTGCTATGACCTGCCTGGTGCCTGAGTCCCAAATACTCTGCTTAGCTTGGCTGGGAAACGGTTCTTGCCCGGTGGCTACAAGGGTTTGGTGATGCAGCAATATTGTATCACTGGGGTATGTCTCATGCTGTTGTGAGTTTATGGTTAAGCCCATGCTTCCATGATCGGAGCAGTATCTTGTGGGTTGCTGTTTTGTTTTCTCTCTAAGAAATTTTAGTGGTTTGGAGACAGGGATGTGAAAGCTCTGTCAGCTGGGGTTTTTTTCTCTTTTCTTTTTTTTATTTTTCCCAGCAGGAAACTGATTTATTTTTTTTTTCTAGAGAGCATCAGAGAGAAGCTGTACGTATAAAGCCTATTCTGCTAAGCCTGTCAGCTTACTGAGTTTTAGCTACCCTGCTCCTCAGCTGTGTCCCTGCACTTGGCAGAAATTGAAAAGTGGTAGAGCTCAAGTTGGAAATGAAATGGGCAGCAACAAGCTCGGGAGCTGCCCTTAAGGTAGTCAGCATACAGGGTTGGATATTTTTTTAAAAATTCTTTTCACCTCCCCTCCCCTGACTCCATGTCTTAACTTTCTGCTGCAAAAGGAAGTGTGTGTAAATCCATAAATCACCTGCGAATGAATAGTGTTACTTCCCTTTCCTGCCCACTCCTGCAGGTTAGCTTGTCAGGGAAACACAAGCCCAAACTGTCATGACAAGAGGATGTGCGTGGAGGAAAAAGCCACGTGTTTGAGGAAGGTGGAGTTAGAAGTTATCTGTAGAGACTTGACTATGTGAGTCCAGAAACAAATGTCAGCACACAAATTCACATAAATATTTATGTGCCTTTCAAGGGGAACCGTAATTTAACAAGGCTAGCCAAATTTCCATCCCCAGTCACGCAGACATGATTCCTATTTTCTCGCTTACAAATAACATAACCCTGTGGGATTTTTACTAGTTCAAGTTAATTAAATTTCACTCAAAGCATGAAATTTGCAGGCAGCGCTCATTGCGGTATTTCTACAAATGCATATTATTTAGTCAGATACAATGAAAAGTTCACTTTTGTTTTAATTCTTCGTTTCATTTATTGCCAGTCTACAGAATTTAATCATACACGCTGTACCAATGCTCCTATCACTCATTTTTTTTCCACGAATACTGCTCAGTGTTGGTTTGTGGATGAATTTGTTCACAACTCAGATGCTGCAACTACTGATGGACTTAAAAGCATGAGCTATGTTTTTGTCTTTCAGGAACATCTAGTCCCTTCTTAAATGAACTGTATATACACTTACGTAGTTTTTGGAGATAAGTGGAGACATAAATGCTTGTTAGTATCTTAAACTTGTTTGCTCACATTCTTTGAATTCTGGGTATGGTTTGAATTGTGAGAGAAGAAATCAGTTCACTGAAGTTTAATGAATGATGTGCAAACCTTTGCAAGCACCACTCCAGTTTTGCATGTGA
The DNA here is from genome assembly GCA_013400835.1 of Zapornia atra. Taxonomy (NCBI): domain Eukaryota; kingdom Metazoa; phylum Chordata; class Aves; order Gruiformes; family Rallidae; genus Zapornia; species Zapornia atra. The sequence goes on from VZTU01021071.1 coordinate 31,662, forward strand.
ACTGTCTGCCTGCTTTTGTCACCCTTGTGTTCAGCAAGGAACCTTTCAACGTAGTTAATCTTGAATTTAGGCTTGGTACTAAAACAGGTAGTATCTTACAGAAAAAGGGTGTTTGAAGAACGCTCTGGGGCTTGGAGATGTAGCTGTCCCTTGATGAAGAGTGTCTGTGTTGAAGCATGACAGGGAGCATGGTCCAGTGCTTGCATCAGAGCTCTGGATCTATGTTCCCTCACCTCTGTGGGTGGTTTCCCCGGGTCCTGGATGCTCCAGTATCTCACTCCACGTGACTTGTGTTTGGAGGAATTTGAGGCAGGCCAACCATTCCTGCAGCTTCTCCTTCCAGCTTTGTCCTATTTCTGTGGCAGAGATCACACATTTGTAGAGCAAACTATTAGCTCGTACGCGGATGTCCTCTCCCATATAGTCAGGCATTTAAGTGCAAATACCTCTCCCATCAGTTGCTTACCTCACCTATTCGGTATACAAGGTTAAAGACATGCGTTTCCTTTTGCTGCTGTTTATTTTCTGAGGAGAACAATCTCTGGCAGATGCAGCAGCAGAGCGCGGGTGTTTGCATGTGCTTGGGTGGGACGGGGGACGGTGCCTCAGTGCCGTGGAAGAGGGCAAGCTCTGCTGGAGTGTGGTGTGCTGTAATTAATAACACCGTGAAAAATGCAGACTGGGAGGTCTGTGTGCCCCAGTACGAAGGCAGAGGTAGGTAACTTTAGGTACCATCTGTTATCCACGCACTTAAGACACTTGGGCTCTGAGCAACCTGATCTAGTGAAGATGTCCCAGCTTGCTGCAGGAGAGTTGGACTAGATGACCTTTAAAGGTCCCTTCCGACCTCACGCGTTCTATGCTTCTATGAGACTAATTTATAGAGAAACGAGGAGGGTGTTTTTTCCATGTAGAGTCAACAGATACTCAAGCGCACGGACCAGGGATTGTTGTCTAAAATAAATGTCTGCTTGATGTGAAACTGCTGTCCAGACGGAACAAAATGCTGCTCTGTCAGCTTCTCTTTAAGGGCCTCTTCCAGTGCCGGTGTTGCTTCCACCCTGACTTCAGTCCTGTACTGGTAGGCAGCGTAGCTGTCTCCTGGGTACGGAGTTGTTCTCCCCTGGAGCACTCTACAGCTTTATAAGATAAGTGAGAAGAAAGAAAAATAACAAAAATCGTACAGGAAGCAGAATCAATAATGTGGTGAGGCAAAAAGCAATATAAGGCAAGAAATGTTTTTCTTATTATAGCAAACAAAAATGGATTGAATGTAGGGAGGAAAAACGAGAGCAACTTAAAAAGACGGTATGATGGTAGAAATAGCTTATGTGGTAAAATTGCAACCAGCGTTCCTAATAAAAATCTCATTTTGGTTTCATTTATAGCTTTGACTTTGAAAAGGGGGTTTTGTCTAGAACTTGACTGACTTGTTTTTCAAGGCACAAACCCAAATCTGTGTTTCTAGGAAGCTTGAAGAAAATTAATTAAGGAGCTTTTGAATTATAGATCCATTAAAAATGAATGTGCTTTGGAAGTTAAATAAATAAAGCTGTTGGTGTTATCTACTGGAAAAAATGGATTCTCTTGTATCTGTGCAGTAGAAAAATGCAATTACTACACGCCAGTGCTTTGGAATTTGGGCAGGATAAGTTTTGATTATATGGGCCTTGACTCTACCCATGTGAGTCTTTTCAGATGTCATGTGTGAGTTTAGCATTATGAATCAGCCAGTTGTTCCATTCTTGCTTATATCTTTTTCTTTAGTGTCTGTGCTAAGTCTGGAAGAAAATATGTAAAGTTCAATCTGTATCTTGTAAACGTTAAATCTGATGGATTTGACCTTTTCAGGAGACAAACTTCACCTTTCTTGACTGAGTGTTACATTTCAATAAACCAAGTATTCATGCACCTGCCTTTTTTCCCTTCCTGACTTTTCCTTAATGCAGTTCTTTTGCTGAGAGTAGGTGCTTCACTTGGGTCTGGGGCCAGTAACATGGCAAAGTGGAGAACAAGAGTAGCCAATAGATGACTTGGAGGGAAAATAAAGAGAATATATAATATGTACAGGAGCTGCCTCTTCTCTCTTGCTGTTGATAAAGTGGCAGGTATTTTCTAAAAGAGGAAATCTGCTCCCATCCAATGGCGAATGATAGCAACAATTGAAGGTTTTGTAACCTCATTAATTTGGAAACAAAACCATGGCCAGGCAAAGCAGGTAGCATGTCACGCTCGTGAATTGTGTGCTGTCTTGGTGTTGTGCTTTGCTGGGAGTTCCCAGCACCTGGTGGGACTTGCACTGGAGATACTAGTGCCTTTCCCTGCCAGGACAGCTTTGCATACAACTTCTGTTCGATTAGGAAACACTTATTTATACATAGTCTCTGTCCCCCCTTCAGGCTGCTGAGGTCCGTCCTACTTGCCCGGTGCCACTCAGCCGACAGATTATTCTGCTCACAGCAGTGCAGGTGAAATACCTCGCAGAAGTGGACTGCTCTTAGCAAATCCCCACCTGTTTGTGCGAGCAGGAGAGGGCCTTTTATTTATGTGCATATATATAAATAATAATTTAAAAAATCCTTTCTGCCCTGCTTGCTGTCAGTAGTTAAAATCTCAGTGTGACAGTGCAGGAGCTGGCTGAAGCTTCTGCCCTGCGGGAGAAGCTGACAGCAGCTCGGTGACAGCCCAAGCTCTGACCTAGCTCTACCTGTCCTGGATCTGCCCATCTTTCCCTGGCAGGTGCTCTCACCTACTGCTGGTCCTACAGTGATCTGATTCAAGCATGCTAAACTATTAATTGTATTGTTTGATTTGTTTTAAAGCCAGTTTTCTCCTGGTCTCTTTCCTCCCAGGCAAAAGCTCGCCACAGGGTAGGGTTGGCCTAGACAGACAAAGGAGGAGAGGAAGAGCAGGTGCCCGGGGAGTTAAGGAGGGCAGATGGCCTGCAGGAGCCACGATGCTAATTTGACTTGCCACTGTGCCCTGCTACAGATGCAGTTTAAGAGGCCTTGTGGCTTGGTCATAGTGTGGATCAATCAATCAATTCTTGCAAGCATATTGCAGTGACCTTAGGTTAGGAAATTCTCCTGGTGCAAACAGATTAGGCTGTTAGGAGTCACTGCAAAGCTTGCCTGTGTTCGGTGTGGTGGGTCATTGCTGAACCTGGGACTTCTTTCTTCCAGCCTTTCTAAAGATTAGTGTTTAATTGCATCTTGGCAGAGACAGCAGGTCTAATCTGTTTAGAAATGTATGTCTTGGACAGGTTGATGTTTTCTCCCAGGATAGCTGTCCATGTTTGAAGCAGCAGCAGATGGAAGTCCTTCCACTTCTAGGCACTAACTTGTCTTGGAGAAGACTGGATAAACTGGCAGCAGAGAAAAGCATTCTTAATTTATAGGGATTTATATGGCTTTATTTGCCCTTGGAGTGAGGAAACTGGATTTGGATTTATTTAAAACTTTGAAATTCAGTTGGAGAACCAAATAAGGATCAGGTCTTGGTTATGAGGCTTGCACTTTCCTAGCTAGCTTTTAACAACATCCAAATGAGTGAATAAATAGGAAGCCTCCAGTCTGCCAATGACAACAAATAATCTGTGATTCAGAGTAAAACCTCTTGATTATAAACTTGACAGTCCTAAACTTTCAGGAGCCAAAATACAACCTCTCAGTCTGATATTACAGACCTGGAAAGATCCAGTTTGTTTCAAAAGAATTATAGAGTTTTGTTTTCTTAAGTAAATTTTACCCTTTAAAGAGATTAGATTTTATTTTTGAGTTTAGGATAAAACCAAAAGGTTAGGAATCAAAATGAGCGATAGAGATTATGATGTTTGTGTTTAGGATAAAGATGCTGAAAGATACTCTACATTGAATTGTCTGTCCAGCTCACGTGACCTTGATCACCTATTCAGAGCATTTCCAAAATCTTTGGGGTTGTCATAGTGTTCCTTTTTTTTGGTTTTTTTTTTATTTCTACTTGCTTCAATAGCCTGTCTGTCTATCTGAATGTATTTTACTCTGTAAAGTAAAGAAAGCTTCTGGATTTGTGTGTTTAGGCATCAGGTGTTTGTCACGTTTGTTTCGTTAGAAGTGGTTGTACTGACAAGGCTAAGTTGCACATTCTCAATGCTGGAAGGAAATAGTGCTCATTCTTTGGAAAAGACATCTGTGAGAGAGGTATGCTACAGGACTTTTGTTGTATTAAGGGAATTTATTAAGGCTTGCAAGATTTCTGTGGGAACAAATTTATCCTGATGATTCTGAATTGGGAATATTGGTGTGCAAAGTATTGTATGCAATTCTAATTTCAAATAATAGAATTGTAGTGACTTAAATTTAAGGTGTTACTGTAACAGGGTTAAATCCCAAACTAAACCATATCTAAGTGGTTTTTTTCATACTGCATTGCAGTTATACTTGCACGATGTGTAACTGGTATGAAATAGTGCTGTTGTGATGTAAACTGTGAGGCAATTTCAAGACAGGCGTTCAGTGTAAAAACGCATTAGATTTAAATTCATTCAAAAACTAGGCATAAAACTGCTGCTCACTTGAGAAACCTAAGCAGAACAACTGCTAAAACTTCTGCTGCCTCTTTGCTCTGCAAACTGATGTGCCTTCAGAAATCACCCGTCTCCCTGCTGACTGAGGAGCTGTGTGGGAATAGGGTGTAGGTGGCGAAGCCGTGTCATCTGTAACCCGGGGAGGGTGGAAGCTGCATGTCTTCCTCTGAAACCCTCTCATCCTCCCCCAGCACAGGTAGATGTTGAGAGGCGCTGTCAGTGTGGTGTGGGTCTGGGGGTCAGCGGAGCTGCTGCCTACATGTCCAGCATCCCCTCCTCAGAGTACCAGGGTTTTCCTGGTGGTCTTTAAGGAAAGGTTCTACTGTGTGGGAGTTGTGCTGCAAGAGTGATCCTAGTAAGATACGGATGTTCAGTAATTATTGAATATAGCATTCCCATTACTGTGGTCGCAGTGTGAACCTGTGTTTTCATTCTTGTCATTGCACCTTAGCTCCTGAGGGCAAATTGCTCAGCAGCTCCTGGTTCTGGGGAGGAGCACCCCTGCTTACCAGCATCCCTCTTGGCAGCTGCTTGCTTTCTATTGGCTTTGACACTTGTCTCCTCTTCTTCAACCATTTAATATAGTGAAAAAAGTTACTTTTTCGAGCTAATTTTCTGCACTCCTATTGAAACATGCAATTGGGGAGCAACCAGATGCAAATATCAGGTAAATGTCAGGGGATGGGAGCGTGTGGGAAGGTGGGCTTTGCTGCTGGGGTGGCAAACTGCATCCTGAGCAGCACTATCAAAACCAAATCTGAAAATACATGTCTGCAAAGGTGCGGCTACGCATTACGGCACAGCCAGTTTCAGAAGCTTCTGCCACACGTTGCCACCTCCTGAATTTGCTGATTTAGCTAGTTTCATAACTGCACTCAAAGCCAACTGTGAAAAGTGATGTGACATAAACAAAAATATTTAAAAGTGCTTCTTGAACTATTATTCCTGCCCTACCAGTGCCAGGTTGGTTTTTTTAACAGATCCACTTTACGACTATTTTGTGATTGCATCAGCAGTGGAATTGGTGGAGATGAAGGAAATAATGTGTAGCATGCTCCTTCCTTCTCACACAGTGTTGTCTGTGTGCGTTCAGGATGAGCTATATGTAGATGAGATTCTCGTGTACTGCAGAGTATAATTCAGACCAAAATCGGAAGGGAAGAAATCAAAGTGTCAAGAATTCAATTTTCCTCACAGAATGAAGTACCAAGTTTTCTAATGGCAGTATGCAAGCTTGTCTGGCATGGCTACAGTCTTTAGAACCCAGTAATAAAGTCAAAGAAGTAACAAGTAGTGTTTGTGTGTGGTTTCCAGCAGAGCTGGCCACCCTCACATGGAAAGGCTGGGGGGAGAAGAGCTTCTCTTTTGCTCAACTTTGTTTGATGGAAATCAGTCTCTCTTCATTTGGAGTTCTGAAATATTAGTAGTAGGCCTAGCAAAAATGGGTATTTGAGTGAATGGTGGCAAAGGGGTAAAGGGCAAATGAAGCACTAAATGGAAAGCATGGCATATGGAGGCATGTGGCTTAAAGGAGGGGAAGATTGCCTTTTAAGCCTTCTTTGAAAACTATGTTGTGTTGAGATACCCATTTTCTGTAGAAATATTCTGACTTTCTGGCGTCTCCCTGTACTGGGGAAACTGTAAATGTTTCATTCTGAGTAAAACTTAGTATCTGTATTCTCTGGTGGTAATGTGGTGTATTCAAATGCTATTGTAGAATAGTTTGGCTTGGAAGGATTCTCAAAGATCATGTAGTTCCAACCCCCTGCCATGGGCAGGGACATGCGTCGCTAGACCAGGTTGCCCAAAGCCCCATCCAACCTGGCCTTGGACACTGCCAGGGAGGGGGCAGCCACAGCTTCTCAGGGCAGCCTGTGCCAGGGTCTCACCGCCCTCAAAGGAAAGAGTTTCTTCCTGATATCTAATCTAAATATACCTTCCTTCAGTTTAAAGCCATTTATCTCTTGTCCTATCACTGCATTCCCTGAAAAAGTCCCTCTCCGGTTTTCCTGTACGTCCCTTTTAGATACTGGAAGGCTGCAATAAGGTATTCCCAGAGCCTTCTTGTCTCCAGGCTGAACAAGCCCAGGTAGATGACATCAGTTGCTCTTCTATTGCCCACCAATGCTGTAACTGTTGTACAAGGCCGCCACACTTTTCAGGCACGGTTTGCCCTTAGTAAAGCCTTGTCGGCTGTTACTGATTTCCTTGTTTTCATCAGCCTAAGCATAATTTCCAGGAGGATCTGCTTCGTGATCTTGCCAGACACAAAGGTGAGAATGACTGGCCTGTAGTTCCCTGTGTCCTCCTCTTTTCCCTTTTTAAAAATGAGGCTTATGTTTCCCCTTTTCCAATGAGTGGGAACTTTACTGGATCGCCACGCGGGTTTTTCCTCATGTCTTGATACCTGGATCATACATTTTCACTACAGTTTCTTTTATTGCTAAACTAGTCTGTTGTTTCAAGGGACTCTTTAAGCAACCAGGACAGACTTAGGGGAAAGCAGATGTCAAAACTTTAAAATTTCTTGTGGGATAGAACATCTTCATCCCCCACACACAATATACATAACCTATTGTTGGCATAGTCTCCTATGCAACGCCTTCGTTTCTCTCCTCTGTATCAAGTTCTTAATGACCTGAGATGGGCTCATAGAAAATGCTGAATAAACACAATCCAGTGTGGCCTGAAACATTCCCTCGTACTTGGTGCTGCATGGGGTTGTGGTGGGAGAGGCAGCTGCTCCCAAAATCTGCAGGCTATTAGTATCACAATGTTTACCTGCACCCGATAACCCAAGGAGTATTCTTTCCCCCACTAATTTCAACCAGGATAACTGAGGGTGGTAGTCTAAAGCCTTCAGGTGGGAAGTCAGAGGCTTACTTTGGAAGCTCCTGGAAAGCATGTTTGCTGCAGAAACAAAGGCAAGAGCTGCAAGACCACCCAGCTCCTGCTGTCCTGGTCAGTCGGATGTTCCTTCCAGAGGGAAGGAACAAATTCCCATGTGCTGGTTTGTGGGCTTTGTCTCCATGGTTTTTTTTTGTATCTTCTTTGTGTGGCTTGGAAACGTTTCATCTTTCCATTTACCTTAATCTAAAGATAGTATACTGAAGAAGCACAATGGAAAGATTGGCAGATACAATTTGCAAAATTTATTATCTGTGTGAATGATACAAATGGTATGAGGTGGGGTGCTCGATTTACAGGGAGAGAACACAGGCTTTTTAATTTTGATATGCTGGAGTGCTTGACACCTTTTGCAGTGTTAATATGTTGCATGTGATACAGCAGACCATCATTCTGTGTGCGCCTGATGTCTGAGGCTGCCTTAAGGGGCAGACATTCCATACTGTGGCATCGAGTATTTCCTCAGCAGACTTGGAGCCTGTGACTGAGATGAGAGGTGACCGTAGGACGAGCGTTAGTGTGGTGGTAGGCTGCCCACTCTCATTTTCATCACCTGGCTTCTGGTGGGATGAAGTGCCCTGACACTGCTTATGGTGCTGGGCAAGGCACAGACATGCCTTGGGGAATATTTGCTTTCAGAATACCTGTGGGAAATGGGTTGGCTCCCCAAAATTGCTGTGTAAAGCCACCATGAGTGAACATAACCGCTTTCTCTGTCAGAGGTGATAAGTTGAGTAGCGCCCAGCTGGCGGGGACACAGACCTGCCCACATGCACTTGTATGAGATGGGAACATTTCTCTGTACAACAGCCTAATATGTGACCTAATAATCTAATGAAATGTGACTGGAAAGCACTGGGAGGGTGTGGGTGGGTTGCAGAGGTGGTGTTTTGACCACCGGTCCAGGCTGTGGTCTCTTATGCTTTCCTAAAGTAGCACAGGTCTTTGTTTCCCATTTTGTTCTGTGAGCAGAGGATCACAGAAATTGTTCCTGCTGACTTGCTGACATGAAATTTTAATAAAAAACCCAACAGCAAAATCAGAAATCCTAAATTCTTTGTTAGTACAGTTCTTTAATTCCCAAGTTGGAATGTAAAATTGAGTTATTTCTTAACTTAGGAAATTTGTTTTGTTTAAAATAGAAGAGGAAAAAAGGGTTAAGACCAAAATGGTGCTTTTGCCTTCAGGTGTCTCAGCATAGAAAAACATCATGGGATGCAGCGCAGTCAGCAAATCACTTTTCATCCAATGTGAATGCTTCTCACCTGAGCAAAATCATATACTGCTCTGTGTGTATGTGCCTGCCTTACTATTGACCCATGTTTCCTGGCAGTGCCACTTAAAGGCTTTTGTCTGTTTGGAGACGGGCCTGGGCTGAATTCCCCAGCCAAGCAAGCATGATCTGTCCCTGCAATGTTCTCCACCCCAGCAGTCACCTCTTCTCCCTCGAGCACCCAGGGTGCCAGGGGCAGCAGCTGGCACTGGCATTAGTATTGCTCTGGTTTTGGTCTCCTCCCTCACACAACTTCTTAATGAAACACCTGATGAGTCACTGTTAACTAATCTCACTTGGGTGTACGGCTGTTGCCTCCCTGGAGACCGGGGAGAAGTTCTCTCTGAGTCTTGAGGATGCTGTGAACCAGAGAGATATCATTTGCATGCGGCTGTGGCTTCTTTCTTCATGTAATTTTATAATTCGGTACCTGTAGGGACAGCAAATTGGAAGTGAAATGGGCACAACCAGAAGGAAATGATTGTGTCCCTCACTCCCCCAGGCAGCACTTTTACGTAAGAGGGACACTTTAGAGATGCATATTGAAATTGATTTCATCTTTCTGCCCCATTAAACAAGCAATTGGTTTTCAACAGCAGTTCACAGACGAATTTGAGTCAAAGCAGGCTGATTAACTGGAGAACAGCCAGCTTGGCAATTGTTTGTCATCTCCTGTTTAATACTCGCCGTGTACAGTAGCGATACATGCATCAGAGACTTGAAACTTTTCCCCTTGAGACAATGCAGTAAATGAATCTGTTGAGAAATTGCTGAGATTCTAGTCTCCCTAACAACTTTTTCATTTAACCAAGTTAAATATTGCTAGCTGGAGTTGCCCAACTCTGTGACTTGCAGCCAAGGCTGGAAAACTTTTTATTTTTGCTTTTTTGCATTTTGTATCTAGAAATGGGTGGAGTTCAGTTGGGTTGAATGTGCTGAGGTAAAGCTTAATCCCTGTCAGTTAATAACAACAATTCCTCATTCAAACACAGAATATACTCTGCTTTTACTCACAAAACTAGGTGATCTTTGCATCTTTTTCCCCAAAATTATGACATCCCAAGGGCACATATGCCCATTCATATTCTGAATATCTGAATTTGGGATGCTCTAGTGGCTAACCTGGCTTCTGAAAGGTGAGGATGTTAAGGAGTATCTCTTCAGTCTCTGACAGGTCTTATCTTTAATTTCTCAGTATTGTATTTCTGATTATTTTAAAGGAAATAGAGATGTACTTAAAAGGTCTTCATCATCATGATCCTTCTTTTGGTTTGTTGGTGGGTGAGGCAAACATGCTGTAGCCTTTCGGGGGCTGAGAGGGGAAAAGGTAGAAGGAGGGAGGAAGCAGCTGGTGCTATGTACAGGATGCCTCTTACTGATATTTTCTAATTCGTTCTTACACAGAGAAGTTAATGCAAATGGTAGGGTTTAAATGGCTGTGTTGCTATCTGCAGGGAGGGGGGGAGTGAATCTGCAAATTAAAGTACAAGGTTATTGGAGCACTTATCTACCTATAATATTGGTATATGTCTCTGAACCGCCAACTATTTTTATTGCTGCTGCTTTAATAATTAATCTACCCTTTGGAAGCAGCAGGCTTTTTGTCTAGGATTAATGTGCTCTTAACATCCTCGTGTCTACCACCTCGTCCTGAAAGAGAGGTGGTACCACAAGAATCTGCTACAGCAGGCCTGTCCCATCTTTGACTGCACGCTTGTGTACCTTCATAGGAAGTGCTACTAATCCCCCTCTGCTGCCAGGTTCTGACACAAAATCTCCAGTGAAAGCGGTATGAGGTGGAATGCTTGGCAGCTCCCATTTCTTTCCCAAGTGTTTTCCTGGTGGTGTTCTCTGAAATGAGCTTTTGCTTTTTTTATGTGGGATGTTCAGCGTTGTGCGCTGGGCTTTGACCTGTTCACCCTTCAGCTTTCCATTAAATGCAACCGGTGCCTGCCACGGATTGCATGTCCTACAATCTGGCTCCAGGATGTGGCTGATAAGGAAGAATCTCCATCTTTAGGTTGTACATCGTGCTGGGCAAGATGAAGAGAGGTCAAACGTCTTTTTACATTTTAAGGAATGTTTGGTTGGTGGATTTCTCATCCCTGTGTTGAAGGAGAGAAGGGAAGCAAGACTGGGAGGTTGGCTAACAGAACTGTGGAAGATGGCAGAGGCAACACACTTGTCTCGAGGTAGCTTTTGTGCCTCCAAGAAGCAAGTGTCTTGCTCAAGGCGATTGCTTAGTGGCAGGCAATTATCACAATCTCCCCGAACTATGGAAGGAGGGATGTCCCTAGGAGGGGCTTTGTGGGAGGGTGGAGTAAGCGGTAAGCATGGCAGTAGGAGCTGGCAAAGCTGTATCTCTACATTGGGGAGAGGGAAGTAGAGGGAAACTTAGGATAGAAAGTAGTAATAACAGGGTTCTGATTCAACTTATTTTTGAAACCCACAGAGTGGAAAGAGAGACAGAAAGATGGAGAGCCTTGCTTTTTAAGAAGATCTATTCCCAACTAGTACATTGAGTGACTTAGTGGCCAACATGGGCCTTTTGATGATCCCCTCCCTGCTGTGCTTGTATCTAATTTTTTTCATATATCCATAGCTTAAACTCCAAAAGCCTCTTCAACGATGCCAATGACATCTAAATATCGTCCTCCTCAGTGGATGGTGGCGGTTTTTTTCCTGTTTGTGGCAGCCCATGCAGTAGAGACTGCATGATGTTTGCCTTCATAGTTAAAACCACTTTTTTAACCCAGGTTTCCAGAGGCAAAAGGTAATATTTTTCTGCCTCCTTGAACTGTTTCTAATTCAGTTGGGGCATGCTTCACAGCCTCCAAACAAGGTCATACAGGTTGTCTAGAAGTAATAGAACAGCACGGCTGTACGGCTATTGCCCAGCCTCACTGGTAGGAAGGTCTTTCTGAATCAGCAAAGAAAATTGCTTGAAACCAGGTCTGTGCTCCTTTGTTCCCTGTGGTGCTGTTGGTAACTGCGCACACGATGAGTACTGGCTACAATTGATGGCTAGTAAGAAAAACAGCATTATTTTTCAATCTGGCACTTTTCCTGGTCCTTTCTGTCAATTTGCAGCAAAACATCCACCAACAAGGCAAAGATGCCCCATCAGAACAAAGTACACCGTTCCTGCAATGATCATAGCAATACAAGGCTCTTCGTTTTATTTTAGCTGTGTTTGAACACACAAATTTCTCAGATTGCTGAGGTATACAATTTCACTTGGGCTGCTGCTCTAGCAGTGACGCTCCAAGTCATCAGAAATACTGCTTTTTTGTCTTGTAAAGCCATATGGATTTTAGTTTAGAAACAAAATAAGTGCTGATTTTATTCTCTAAAATTTAGCTTCCCGTACAGGATAGTCGTATAACATCAAACCAAAACTCCAGCAGCTCACAGTTTAGTTGTGGTGGTGGTGTAGAAAATAGAGTTGGGTATCACACTTAGGTATTCTTCTGAAGAGGATGCCGGTATTAGATGTAGCTTCTCTTAAGGAGCAGGTTCTGTGTGCAGGGGTCCACCACACACAGATTCACGAGAGGTTTGTTTTGAGACACGTGCTATTTTCCCTTATATTACTCTGGCTGTACCCTGAGTGCCCTGTAGGGCTAATAAGCCACCCTTCTTACTTCACTTTCCATCAGAGAGCATCAATTTATGCCCTCTCCCTGGCTACTCCAGATGCACTGCTCAACTGACTGTTGTCTGTAATTACTATTTGAGTTGTTCTGGGCTTATAGCTATTTATTTGTGTTGGAAACTGGCCAGTGCTTTCCATGGGATTATTTCTCTTTGCAAAAGTTGTTCTAGTCAAGATGGTTTAGGCAAAGCAATGGAACTGTTAGTTTTGGGACAGTGAAGGCTAATTCAAGACTCAGAAACCTTGATCTACAGCCCAGAAGTGTGTACTGCTCAACCTATGGGAGATAGTCGGCGCTCTCTCTTGCTTATATGGGCTTCACGTTTTGCCTTCCTTGAAAATGTGAAGTTTTTTGCTTGTGGAGAACAGCTTTGTACAGTGATAACAGAGCATGCTCTAGATGATCTTACTAGTTTTTGGTTAACTGCCAGCAGAACAGAGCAAGTTTTTACCATGGGGAAGGGCAAAACTAGCATAGGAGGAGGACCCTCGACAGTCTGGAAACAGCAAATTTATGGACATGGGACTACGTTCTGTTGGCAACAGCATGGGCTGGTCTCATGAAGCAGGTTTCATTGTTTCTCAGCTCGCTACAGTGGCTGCTTCAGTTAGCTTTCTTGCTCCTGTTAAATGTGTCCTTGAGTGCCACGGGGGCAGGTTGCAAACTTGGTTTCTCCTGAAGTAATGGGTTTGCTTTTCTGAGGCTGAAGGAGGCCAGGAAGCCAAGCTAATTTAGCGTGGGTTTCATCTGTGAGGTTTCTAGTGGTTTTTCCATAGCAAAAGCTGGCAGACTATGGAAAGGAGCCTTGGTGACCTCATAATTGAATAAAATGGGACTTCTGGTTATGTTTGGGAGGGTTACTTAGGTTATCATAAATATTTCTGCTCACGTTTAAGCCCACAGACTTTCTTTTTTGGGAAGAGAAGAATTCAGGGTGGATGTCGCTGCAGTCTAGGGACTTCACTCCCTGCTTCTGTGACTTCTGTGTGGTTTGGTAAATTGCTGCCTTGTCTGCCTTGACAATCGACAGTTCTGGGCAAACGGAGAGTTATAATTGCATTGTGCCACAAATGAGACTTGAAGGGTTCACCTGATCTGTGCTTCTTCCGTTGCCCTCCAGACAGGATGAGAAAGGACGCTGCCCTTTTGGTGGTCCCTGCCTGTTCCCTGCCCCTGGAGGAGTGGGGGGCTTCATGTGGGGAGGCCCACAGAGCAGGTGGGGCCCCAGAGGCTCCCCTTCCTCTGTTCCTGCTCGTCAGCTCTCCTGTTCAGCAATGCATATGAGGCAAGGAAAATGCAGTGCATCATAGGTGCCTGGGTATTCTACTCTACTCAAGCTGGAAGGAGGAGGAGGCAGCTGGACCCAGGTTTCCTGTGGCTCTCCCTGTTTTGGCCGATCCTCTTCTTTCCCATCCCCCATGCCCGTCCCTAGCATTCACCATATACTCTTTTCACCCTCTTTCAGGCCGTGCAGTAGCACAAGAGAGCCTTTGTTGTAGCTGGCGTGCAGTATCTGTAGGCCGTGAAAAGCACTACGACAGCCGCCTGTGTTGGCTGTGCACTGGGGGACGTTTCAGCTGGGAGCTCTGAGCTGAGCAGCGGAGCTGTGGGGAGGCTTTGGGGATTCAGGAGGGCTGCTGTGGAGTGAGCCTTGTGGAAACACACTGGTGGTGTCTGCCGTGGAAGCGTTTCTGCAGAGCAACTGCTGTGTGTTCACATAGCAGCGAAATGAGCCTTGGAGTATCTGTAAAAGGGAAGTGACTTTTTTTAACATCAGGTCAGTGGTACAGAGGCCAGAGGGAGCAGCGGAGGCGGCTGCATCGTCCATTTGGAGAAGGACTACCTCTTCTTGGGGGACTTCTCAGCTCTCTTGCACCGCACAGCTCCCAGTGTGTGCTGCGCCTCGCAGCCAGCCCATGTGTCTCGTACTACGGCTCAGCGTTACGTCACACCAAAAGTCATAGAACCAGAGGAACGTTTTGGTTGGAAGAGACCTTTAAGACCATCAAGTCCAGTCGTTAAGTCATTGAGAAGAGCTGTCCTGGGGAGGCCGCCAGCACTAGAGAAAGCCCTATTTTGTATCAGCATGTTGATGTTATGCATCGTGTTCAAAGGCCGTACTAATTATAAATTGGTCTTGGGAGATGAGGCTAAAAATAACTTTAGTCAGCTTGTCTCTCTTGTCTCTGTAAACAACCTGTGACGCTGTTTGGAAGTGCGGCACAGTTTTCGTGTTGCAGGGAATGAGCATGCTGCACTTGAAGGGCTTCAGGAGTCATGATGCAATGCTTCCTCATCATCAAGTTGACAAATAAAAAGGGGAAGGAATTTTTTTGACTACTGGATATGGCAAAGGGGGATATTTATGAGGTTCTCTTCCATGCAGTTTTGGGAGAAATCTGAGTTTCCCCTTAGTATTGGGGGAGGAGGGGTGTTTATTATTTTTATGTATGCCATAGTAGCACAGCATTTTTTAAAAAAGAAAACTCCCTTGAAGCACCTTCTCTGTCCTGGACGTATGAATTTGGGTAGAAACTCTCATGTGATGGGATTTGCCTCTGTGTGTGCAAGAAATCAGCTGGTTCACTGCTAAATAAAACAGCAGCGTGTGCTGTCACCTGCAAGGTAATGTGTCCTACTGGGAAGGGGTGCCAGAGGCAAGAGGAAGATTTGGGTGCAGCTGTCCCCACAACAGGACTGGTCTGCAGAGCTGGAACCTGCTGCAGCGTGGCAGCAAGGAGAAACCCGTAGCAAGGCCCTGCAGCCTCTTCAGACCCACACAGAGCTGATCCCAGCCAATCTGCCGCTCTGCTCCCAGGGGAGCTGAGCTCCCCCACCTTGAACCTCAGCCTCCTGTGAATACCCCATGCAAACGTGCTGGGCGTTTGGGAAGCTGAATAATGCAAACATACTTTTTGGTGAGGGGAAAAAAGCACTTTGCCTTTCCCTTGTTCTTCAGCTCAACCGTGACTAATGTGGTACAACACATCTTTCCGGTTTCCTTTGAGTAATGCACCTCACTGTAGGTCACGGACTGACCTGTGCTCCAAACTCTACTTTTTATGGAACAGGCAAAATAAGAAGAGAGGAGGGAGGAGTGGTCAACAGGCTTAAGTGCCTTTCCTTTCAGTACTTTGGGACCACATTGACAGTCTTGAGAAGAAAATGCCTGAAGCACACAAAAAGGTTTGTCATCTGAACTAAATTATTCATCGGGGTGATACTAAAAGAAGGGTATGCAGAGACATAAACTGAGCACACCCCACCGCAGGCTGTAATGAGCTAAAGTATGGGCATGTTCTTGGGGAAAGACCAGAGTGTCTCAGCGCCGTTGGCTGCCTGAGTGCATATCAGCACCTCCTGCACACAGATGATGCCAGGCATTCATCACCTTTGTGCTTGTTTCTTTTAGTAGCTTAAGCAAAATTAGTATTAGCAGTAGAACAGCAGTGCAGGTTAATAGCGTGCTGTAAATCTGTGGAATGACTAATGGCAGTCGGAACCTCTTTGCTCCTGTTGTCCTGTAACTCCCCTAGGTCTTCTCATTTGTTTTTCTCCTTGCTCTTTGTCCCGTAAATGCTTACAGCTAGCTTTGCTGAGATGTCAGCCTCCTCTGTGTCCCCTTCTTGCATCACCTCTGTTGTCAGCTGCTGAGTGGTCGAATCTGTCTCCATCAGCGTTTCAAAAACTGATGGTTTCCTTCTTTAGTTCTTTTTTTTTTTAACCATCTCAGGTTTAACAGTCTATTTTCTGACTCTCTTGCTTCTCTAGCTAGAGCATCATCACTTGTATCTATCCTCTGCATTTCAGAGCAAAGGTGAATGATATGTTGAGAGCTTTAGAATAGGTGAAGAGTGAAGAACTTTTGCTCTTCTTTCTTTTGGTCTGTCTTAATGCTGTTGTGGAAAGGCTGGGTTGAAGAACCAGGTCTTGCAGGGTGGTTTTAATGCTGTTAATGCTGTTTTCTCTCTTTGTCACTAGTAGTGCTTTAGGTAGTCTTTCTGTTCATGAACTTGAAAGTCTTCACCTTGATGACAAGCTTAGATTTTACAGCAGTGTGATTTAACTCTGAAAAGTGCTAGGGCCTGAATAGAAGTCAGCCTGCATTCGGCATAGTAGTTAATACTCTTGAGGTTGGTCAGTTTGTAAAGGGACTGAAATGATTCCTGGGATGAAGATGCTTTTCTGTGTGCTTCCTCCTCGCCCTCTTCCCCAACACCCTTCTCTTCCCCCTCCCCCCTCCTGCTTCTCTCTCCTTCATATATTAATTAATAATAATCATAATGTGGGTGGGGATTTGTAGAGCTAGAAATGGAATGAACTAGAAATGACCCAGGAGGTTTCTGCTATTCTACATGTGTATATATAGCTCCTGGACAGTCACAACAAAGAAGATACTGCTAATTATTTTCTAAATAACTTTGATGGAGGCATGAATAGAAAAATGTATGTGAATATTTTTAGAAGGTTACCTGAGCAAAACCTCTAAATTTAGAAGTTGCTTGATCTGTTTTTAAATAATGTTCCAGAAGTCTTTAACAGCAACTAAAAAAAGAGAGAGAACTTTTCATTGAAGAATCAAAGCAGTCTTAAATGAAAAGCTGAAAAAATCAGGCAGGCATTTCTATTAGATATACTCAGGAAGGTTGGGGGAGGTGTTGGAGAAGCCTTTTCGTGAGAAGTCATTCTGTGTGCTTCTGGTGTTGATATCTCATAGGGTGCAGAGCTCATCTGAAGCAATAACAGGAAAAGCAAATTATACAGAGCACTGCAAAATATGCTGATTTAGGGATAAGAAACTTATGTGGAATATTTGGGTTGTGGCAGTACTTTAGGCTAGCTTCCTTTTTTTCCTAATTCATTCATATTCAGTTGTGCTTCTTGGCAGTATCTGAGTTTTTCCAGATTCTGTGAGAGTCTGATTCTCAACCTGAGGAATACCAGTGGAGGAGGGAGAGTAGAGGCGTGTAGGTAGACATGTAAATAAAAAGTGAATGTCTTTTTGCAAAGAGGAAGATCATCATGCAGGGTCTGCAATGGAAGCCATGGGTTTTTCTCATTATTATGCATAGCCTGGGAGACATTGCAGAGACTTCATGTGAAATTGGGACAGTAAGGACATATTTCTTTCCTAAAATGGTTAGGGGTGAAGTTGTCCCAAACTAATTCACCTGGGGATAAAAATTTAGTCCTGGGTGCCTTTCTCTGTAAAGAACTAAATAGTTATCTCCTGTTGCTGCAGCTCTGGAAGGCTCTGGGTTTGGTTGGATGACCTCCTGTTTGGGTCATTTAGACATCTTTCTGGTCCCTCTGTGTATTGAAGTAGTTATGTCCTGGGATGATGCTGTAGTTGGCTGATCTAGCCCAGTCTGCTGCTCGTGGCCTTTTGAATTGTAGGAGCATGCATTTGGCTCTGCTGACCAGCCATCTGCTGAATACAAGCACTTCCTCATCTGATGAACTTCAGGCTTTTTCCTCCTATTTAGTGTTCCTGCTAATCTGGAGAGGCTTTGGTTTTATGTCCCTTTTAGCTCTGCGCAGGGGCCCATTACCGTTCATGTGGCCCAACGGAGTGGCTGGAAGAGCAGTGTCCGAATCCTCAGCACTTGCAGCTGCACCCAGCAGTCCCAGAGCCTGCTGTGCCTGAGCGTGGGGGTGTGACGCACACCGCGTGCTTTCCGTAAGGATCCGCGTCGCTTATATCCTCCTCTTGCCGTAAGACTGCAGCATCACTCAGGCTTTAAAAGGCAAGAGTTAGTGGGGTGTTGACCAAGTTGTCGTAGTTTTGCTTAATTCTCTATCTGCTCTTCGCGGTTGTTCCGCTCCCCCTTCATTAAAACTGAGAAGGGCTTCTGAAGGGAGGGTGTGTCACCTCAAACGTGAAGCCTTTCCTTAAACTAGGTTCTCTTCCTATGGACTCCCTGTCAGGGGGGGAAAAAAAAAGGGAGGGGGGTTGTCCCCCCTTCCCTGAGTCCAAAGTGTAGCCCAGACTGATGCCAACAGGTTGACTGTGGGGAAGAATTAAGCACTTCTGGTTTTGTCAGTTTAAAATCTTGGGTGTTGCTCTGCTAGAGTTCCCATGCTGGCCTGCGAGGCAGGCTCCTCACTGACACAGGTAATGAACTCCGGCGCTCCCGGCAGCTCGCAGGCTCCTTGGCAAGTACCAAGCCACCTGAAGTAACTGGGGGCAGATTGGCAGGTTGCTTCATACAGAGCTGAGGTGCACAAGAGCTGCAATTGCGTCATGCTCAGGATGAGATTCCCTCCCTGCCTGCTGGAAATCTTTTATGCATGGGGAGAACAAGCAGCTCTGGATCATAACTGGGAGGCATCAGCAGGCTCTGATCTTCAAGTCTATTTGATTGCAGATGAGTAGGAAAAGACCCTTGGGGGGGAACAACAAGCAAACAGCAAAAAAAACCCCAAAAAAACCCCTCCCAAACAAATGACTGCATGTGGGTTGGCTGTGGGTTGGCTGTGGGTTTGTGGGGTATGTGCTTGTAGCTGGCACATACTTATCTCTGTGTTTATTCCCATATAGATGGTACTGTGAAAAACTGGGAGCTTGCATATTGAGTTACACAAACAGCTTTGTGCTAAGCCTCTCCTCTTTAATTTCCCATGCCTCTTTTATTAGTAATCATTATGTACCTGTGAGCAGAGGGGTGACGTATTGTAATATGTGAATTAAAAGCAATTGCGATGTGAAAGCAGATGATTGATGGTAGGTGGGGGGGAGTGCAGGGAAGACAGCTTGCTTGGCTGCCAAATTGAAAAGCATGTTCGTTCATGGGGGGGGGAGGTTGTCTTTGGTTTATTTCATTTTAATTTTGATCCCTTGGTTGGGCTCTTCCCCGGACTAAATTATTCAATATTTCACAGAATTGCAGAACTCTTTGGGTTGGAAGGGACCTCAAAGATCATCTAGTTCCAACCCCCCTGCCATGGGCAGGGGCACCCTCACTAGCCCAGGCTGCCCAAAGTCCCATCCAACCTGACCTTAAACGTGTCCAGGGATGGGGCTGCCACAGCCTCTCTGAGCAGTCAGTGCCAGGGCCTCACCGCCCTCATATTAAAGAGTTTCTTCCTTAGGTCTAACCTAAACCTGACCTCTTTCAGCTCTTTCTGCCTTTATGTAAGGCAGGACTCCAGTTTCTTTAAGGTAAGTGCTTATACGTACCTGTATAGATGGAAGAACTGACAGGATTGATGTAGAAATAAGGGTATTGGACTGGATTTGCCATGTGCTGTATGTTCTCTATACTCTTCTGGGCATCGTCACACAGAACTGTTGTTGCAAAGAGCTTTGCTTCTTCATTGTTTTAAGGCATCTAAGCTTCTTCTCGAGTGCTGAAATGAAATTCAGGTTGCTAGATTATCTGCCCCATCAAGCCTTCAGAAAGAATGAGGAGAATATTTTGATTAGCTTTCATTTCGCCCTGTACCAGGCTGAACCGATCATCTGTGACAGTATTGAACAAACCCTATGGAAGCGGAGGGGGAAAAAAAGCCCTCCCTACTGTTGTGTTTGCAGCCCTAGGAGCGTTGAGCAAATATGCTTGCAGGGATTCAGCATAGTTTATAAGTAGTAAGTGTAAAGTTGTTGTTTTTTCCAGGCACTAAGGACTGCATAATTGAAACTTTGTTAAATTGTTGAACCAATTTATATATCCTTCTCAAAAGCAGGGGTCAAGCTTTCTTGACACAGGCAAACATTTAACACTTCTTTTTATTTAATCCAAACAATCTTTCCTGCTGGCAGCCAAATTGCCCATGTCATTTCATGCTCTGTGCTGCCAACACATTCTCTCTCCTCCGTAGTACTTGTTACCTCGTATTGTACATACTAACTGCAGATTTCTTTTTTTTTCTGGAATATCAAGCCAAGTTGATCTGTAGGAAAAATCATTTCTTTTTGAGTTCTTGCAGCTCTTCTATACGTTTCCTATACTAACTGATTCTGCACTCCAAAAACCGAACCTGGCAGTAGCAAACAAGTAGCTATGTTGGGAATGTGAGGGAAGAGTCATGAGCGGCTTGTGGTAATTGTTAGGACTGGGTGGGCATCAGAGGAGAACGTCTAGCTTTGCTGCACAAAGGCTAAATTATGGATATTTTTAATGGGTTGGTAGCTAATTTGGGGAGCAGAGATCTAATGTGAACTTTTTGGTTGTGGTTCTTTCAGGCAAGTTTTGGTGCTTACTCAAATTGGAGACAGTGTAAATTGGTGTTAATCAGAACCAAGTCATTTTAAACATGCTGACAGCTCTCCTTGGTGTGCCTAGAAGGCCAAAGCACTTAGTCTGTAAGGTGTGACAGCTCCTACAAGAGCAATGAGCTTTTTTTTTAGGAGTGCCTTTTCTCTTGGCTTTGTAGTTTAAAAGTGGCTCTGTAGCTTGTCTCCTGTGGCTGCTTCAGATGGACACTTGTAGAGAAACTATCCCAAATACAGTCTTGCCATGTGGTTCTAGCACAGGCCACAGTCAGAAAGAGCTCTTCAGATTTCCCAACTTTGCCTTAAATTTTCTGTGTGTACAGATCAAGATGCTTGTTTTTCCATGTAACTGATTTATTTTTTTTACGCTTGTTTTCCTAAGAAATTCAACTAACATAGCTCATTTGGTCACTGCCCCCATCACTTTTAAGCCTGTTGACCGGTTCCAGTCACACAGAAGCAAGCCAAACTCCTCAAGCCGCTCCTCAAGTTGGAGGAAGAACCTGGCATGGTTCATGGCTCTGCTTATGGGCAGCTTGTTTGCCCTGGTAGGTGCCATCCAGAGAGAAGAGTAGGACTTGAGGACCAGCAGAGTTGGGATGGAGAAGAGACCACCTTCTAACTCCAAACTTTCAGTGGAGGCTGAGCCTATGGAGAAGGCAGTGCGGGGTGTCCCAAGTGCCATTTGCACCATGATGAATCATGGATTCCTTCTGGGGATTTGGTTCAGCTTCCGTTGTTTGCAAGGCTCTCCGCCAGCAACAGACCACAAACTTGGCATGCAGTTCCTCATCATTGCTTCAGCTTTCTCTCTGAAGCCAGTTCTTACCAGGCTTGAAATTTATGAAGTTGGAAGGAGGAATCAAAGAGGAGATGTATCTAGAATTGAAGAGGTTGGTAGACTTTCAGGGCAGGGCACGCTGGAGCGGCCGTGCGTGTTGTTTCAGGGCAGTGCCATCCCAGCAGCACCAACGTACTTGGCATTCAGCACCTTCAGAGGGGGCTCACCTTCAGCTGAAGGGCAAGAGGGAGGGGTTTGCACAGGTTTTAAGAGTAGCTAGCAAAACAGGTAAAAGCCCATACGGCATTTAAGCTTTGCTAGCCATTGCCAAGTTTCCACATGTTTATAACATCAAGGGCTCCTGTAAACATCTCAGCCCACATCCTCCTCCTGTGTAGGTGGCCACGGAGGTTTCGCTTAAAACCCTGTACTGTACATGCCTGTGTGCAGCCATGGTAATGACTAACGACTCTGCAAGCTAAGCTCTAACTTTCAAGCCTCATTACATTATACAGCTGACAGGGATAGGAAGTGCTTGCGCATCTTGAAGCTTCCTGGTCAAACTTCTGTGATGTGAAGTATTTCCCATTCCTGGAACAGAGGAGTCAGCTAAAGGCAGCTGAATAAAAGGAGAAGTAGCACAGCCTGGAGATGAAAGGAAGGCAGCCACTCCTAACCATTTAGGTTAAATAAGTGTCATGCTCTAAAGCTGGTTGTTGTTTGGACTGGGTTCACATGAGGCTTTACTGAAATCCGTGCTGAGCAGGGCTTGGGGCAGTTGGCTCATTTGAGGTCTGATGGTGGCTTGGCCACTGATGCAGTTGAAGGTAACCTGCAGGCCAGGAGGTGGTTGGTGCTCATGGATAAAATATATGCCAGTGTGGCAGCAGTGTTCAGCCAGGGGTGGTCTGTCAGACACAGCAGGGCATTGCCATCCTCCAAGCAAAGGTCCATGTTGTTCCCCAACCTCAGTCTCTCAGTGGGCTTTTTCCTGAGGGAAACGAATGTCTTCTGTGAGTTATGTACTTTATGCTTCATGCATAACTCCTCTCTAGTAGAGGGGAGCTCTCTCTCCTGTTGTTCGAAAGAAGAGCTGAAATGGAGAATGTGGTGTGATCCCAGCAGGATTTAGAGCCCAGTCCCATCTTTGGGCCCCCTTTAGATACTGTGCTGGTGCCAGAGAAGCATCAACATAGTGCCCTTATCTATACAACATCTCTGAGGTTTCACATGAGCAAGTGGTGCTATGTTCTTTACACCTGTACAGGTTGTCACTGGCATCTCATCTACAACTTAAAACATGCCTAAAGCCTCCCTTCCTTAGGCTGCCTAGGAAGCTGTTGGAGTTCACCTATGCGTAAGGAGAGCAACAGCTTCTTTCCACCTTGCCGCTAAGGGGCTGGGGGTGGTCTTGTGAAGTAAAGTAAAAATACTGTTTGGTAAAGCAGGTTTGGAGATTGCTCTTAGTAGACCAGTGTCTGGGGTGGGGACTGCTGTTTCTCACATGGTCATTTCTGGACACCACAAGTAGACAAAGTCTTTGTACTCCATTCAAACGGATGTGTAATATATGCTTGTTTTTTAAGAGATGGTACTGAGGGATACATTCCAGCCTTCTGAGGGGCAAGGAGAGTAGGGATGGGGGGACTGTTAGACAAAAACATCTTCCACACAATCACTAACAGGGAACATTTGGTCACAGAAAGGCCATATATGGGAGGACCAGGATTTCTTGACCTTGGTTTAGTTCTGTGAAGTTATCTGGAGCAGAAACATTTGGAGAAGAGTGATGGACTTCATGTGTGCACAGAGCCATTATGTTAGATTGTACTGGAGAAATCCAGAGCAGTGACCCCCAGAGATGTCTGGGTTTCACTGTTCTGTTGTGTTGATTCAGACCAAGATGTATTTGCAGTTAGAGGGAAAGTTCTCAGTGAAGTGTAACGCACAGACTAGCAGAACAAGGGAAATCCTTGCACCTTCGATTGCTGCTGTTAAGATTTCTGATGACTCTTTTGGGTTATCTCTCCTTCTGGAAAGGAAGCTGGATGGTTTGTAGAAGTACCTGAATTTGTTATTTACTGATGTGCATCTGGCTGTTGACTTGTCTGAAATTGTCACTTCCCAGAAGGTCAAAATCAAACTCACTTGAATGCAAACACATTGGTTCCCTTTTATCTGCTCTTGGGAATAGGCTGGAAATGGTTTATTTGTGAGGATAGTCCATTTCTTGTTTATAATAGTTTGGTCTTTGGACTTCTCTGTAAACATCAGGATGAGGAGAATGTGTCTTGGTCATCAAACCAAACTGAACTTACGTGTTTGGCAGTAAGACTCTGTGTTGGGAAATGGAATGAATCTACTTCAGGATATATTTAGAGAGGAACTGTAGTGAGCTCGCATGCAAGTGAATTTAAATTTAATTAATTGAAGCTAAATACACTTGTCTAATCTCCCTGACAAAGTATCATTTGCTCTATAAATGCATTTTACCTGTTGGCTTGGATTTCTGTGTCTTCAGTTGTGTGCTGTCAAGTTTTGCTTCTGAGATGTGAAAGCCTTTTCCTTTTTTTTTTAATTAATCTGGGTTAAGAGTTTCATACACAGTTGTTGTTTCTGAGCATTGCCTTTCCTGCATCTCCAAACACTAAATGTTAAAGCAGTAAAATAAATAGCCCCTTACTTCTCTCCCTTCCTCCCCCCCCCCAAATTAACTGAGGGAAGAGCTTTTCTAGTGCTTCAACATTTGAGAAGTTATTGCAGTGGTCTGGCCTCTTCCCACCACACCACAGCTCGTTGTCTCGACAAAACTGACATCAGCAAAATATGGTTACAAGGTGCCAGAATATTACAGTTGTGGTTTTGTGATGCAGTAAATCTGTGTTTAAGATGGGGTTTGTGGAATTAGAGGTACTCGGCAGCCATGTGGCTTTATTCCATACAGATTCACTCTGATGGTTCTCCTTTGCATATACAAAAACATATGAAGGCTATTTTATTTTATTATTTTATTATCTTTTTTGTTTCATTTGGCAGACATCAATCAATTATTGTCTGTCTGCCACTGTGAGTGCAGGTCAGTCATTGCTGTCCTACCAAGTCCAGTTCAGCATTGGGCTTGGTGGACTACTTTAAACTGTGAAGGTTTATGGATACCTGACTGCATTGTTAGTGCATTCATTTTCTTTTCTTTTTTTTTTTAAACTTACCACTAAGTCTAAGGCTTTGCTGGCTGAAGCAAAGTCTAAAACCTCTTGATGTATTTTAATATGGCTGGTGGCAACCAGCAACATCTTTGAGCCAGAAAACCTTCCCGTATCTGTACTGGAAGGGTGGGCAAAGGAGCTTTAAAACGCAAAACATATTGAACTTTTTGTCTGTCAGCCAGAAGGGCCAGAAATAGCTGATGGGAAAGCAGGGAACTGAAGGACACAGATTGCTTCACATAATACACGAATTTGTGGTGGGTCTCCTAGCCAGCACAAGAGGTGGTTCCCGCTGCTCGCTCCCAATCCCAATTTTGGAACACATCTTAAAGCAAGCAAGAGATTTGGAATGGAGAACATAAAGACCTGGCAATAGATTCTATATCCTTGTCTTCAGGCAGCAAGGTTGAAACCCTAGCTTAAATTTAGAACTTAATTATTCAGGATGCTTTTCAAAAGGGAAGTAGGTGATCACTGGTTGGTAGTAATTCAAATGTGTTGACTTGTAATTAAAAGTAGTTTTCACATTCATTTGGCACTATTCCTGGAGAACTGGGTGGGTGCATGCTGTATGCGTACACATGCTCACTGGAGCAGTTGTAAAGCTCGGCGTACACTTGCTCACATCCCTGATTAATAGTTGTTTTTTCCTTGTGGTTTGTGCCAAACTGCACTTGGATGGAAAACAGAATTAAAAAGCATCAATATTGTTTAAAGACTAATTATTAGTGAAATAAAAGCTTGTTCAAATGCTTTTCTGTTTGAGCAAAATAGAAGTTTACCAAAATATGGCTTTGTTCTTCAAAGCTACCCAGTGTCATTAAACAAAGGAAGCATTGTGCCTTTCTGTTTCTGGTCACCATGTCCCTCAAGATTGTAGATATGACAGTACATAACATAGTGGATACCAGAGGGAGTAGAAGAATAAGCTTTCCACATCCTGAAACATTCCCTCTCCTACTGCTTGCTTTCAGTGGCAAGTTCAAAGCCCATAGTCATAGGTAAGTTAAATTTTAAAAAAGCTTTTTTTCCCATTTGGGAAAAAGCATAGCTGTCAAAAGCTGAGTTAGACCTTCTGAAAACTCTTGTTTCAGAGTGGTGGTCAGTGGTTTCTGCATGCTCAGCACCTGGCTCTCTTTAAGGGTTTGACAGCAAATCATTGTTTGCTTGAACACTGTTTTTAATGTAGTTGTTTTTATTTCATTTACAGTAAACATACTGTGATTTCAAATGCAGATTTAAAATGATTGGATTAAGAGAACTGAATAGGTCTGATTTAATTCCATCTGTGGAAGCGTGGAAAAGTGTGATTTGGATTTGAGGGGTTCTTCCTCACTCCCTAGGCCAGTGCCCAGCCCAGCAGCTCTTCCTTTTGCTGTTAACTTTTTCTTAAAATAAAAGCCAGGTAACTCTCATACCTAGGCTAGTCCAATCTGTGTATTGCAGTGCAGTGTTGGAGATTAAAAACTAAGTAGCATGGGGTATGCCCAAAAATAAGGGGAAGCTTTCTTGGGCTCACTGGTATCTCTGCAATGCGCTTAACCTGTCAGCAGGTTAGAAGTGAACCCTCTCAGAAAATGCTGGTCATGTAAGAAGGAGCTTCTCTCACCCCCTCTCGGGAATGCCTGGGTTGCTCCAGGGTAAGGGCAAGCAACAACAAAAACATCTTTTAATGCATTTGACTTTCTAAATTTATCTTTGTTCCCTTGTCTGACTCCTGTGGTGTGTGGTAGTTCTCGTGTCGGGGAAGACTTCTGTATTTGAGTGGTGTTTGCAGGAAGACTGGCACAACTCCTCTGGTCAGGAGTTTGGGAAAAAGAAAGGTCAGCATATATCTCTGTGTGTGCCCAGTGGGGAAAGGAGAAACAGTGGTTTAAGAAGAAAGGAGATGGATTTTTTTTAAAAAAATAAAGAGCTTGATTTCTCTGGGAGAGGAAAGCCCCAAGTGGTCTCAGTCTAAAGCGTTGTTCCCATTTTTTTCTTGTAACAGTTCTTGATTTATTTATTGTGATGTCTAAATAAAATTGCAAAGTCAAAGGTCACTAAAGCACCATCAGCTTGCTTAGGTTCACTTTAAGGTTTCAGCAGGTGTTAGCCATAGTTTAAAAGCAGCTCCATCATTGGAGCATAGGTCCACCCTGCAGACACAGTGGAGACCCAAGCATTCGCTGGTTCAGGAAGCAAGTTAGTCATAGCTATAAAAATGGCCCAAAGGATGGTAGGTAAGTGTGTGTGGACCTCCACCCCATGTAAATGTAACAGAAGCAAGAAATGTCTGGGGTGGGTAGGGTTTGGCTGTGGGAAGGAGCTGGGTGCCCTTGGGATGCAGCACCTAAGGAAGGGAACACTGTGACCTGTGCGTGAGGATGGCTCAGCTCATGAGTGGCTCAGCTCAGAGAAGAAACCTGGTACATCGCCTGGTTTTAGAAATAAGCAGGACTGCACCAACAAAATTGGCAAATTATGTATTCTGGGTAGTATCTCCAAGGATGCCCCTTAGGGAGATGTCTAGATTCCTTCATAGCACTTGCATTTCTTGATTTCCCATGCAGAATACATCCTCCGTCTGGTTCCCAAGGAAGGAATTATTCTCCTCCAGGCTCTCTCTTCTTTAGTCACTTGCCTGTGTGTGCTGATGAGGTGTAAGAGTGTGAAAGGTCTTGCTCTTTGAAAGAGCTATCCCAATGCAAAGAGACTTTGTTGCCTCTCTCAGAGGCTTCTGATGGTAGCCACTGAAGTGTGTAGTGTTCACACTAACAGCTAATGCTGAAGAAAATGGGAAGCGGGAAGGAGGAGGGAAGTCAGGCTGCTCATTTTGGGGGGATTATTTATTAAGCCTCAGATCTGTGCCTTTGGATTAGGAGCAGATTTGGCCCACAGTACTGAGTATGTAACACCATGGATTGGTGTACGTTTGTTTTCTAATATGAGATAGGGAAATCTGCTTTGTTGCCAGCATTGTAAATGTACTAAGAAATTATTTCTCTACAGCCTCTCCTTGTTTCATTCCAAAGACGTAAAGCCCCTTAGTGTCCCAGGGAGTCATGTTTGCTCCAGCACAGACATGCACATTTGGAACTTGTACAGGGCTTTGTAGCCAGGTTCTTACTAGGAATGGGCTGCAGTGACAGAGAACTTGATTTATTTTATTTTTTAGCCACAGCTTTGCTTCTTCTAATCCTATATAAAGTGCAGTAGGTCTTGAGCTTTGGGTCATCTTATGCTTCAGGATATGCCTTCTTACAGGGATAAATTTTAATTCAAGCAATTATATTGGTGAAAAATACTTTGTACCATAATGTAAGACTCTGACATCCTCCTGTGGAAACTGTTTTTGAACTGTTTAATCTAAAAATCTCCTGCAACACTAGCAGATATCATTAGTTACCTTAAAGCATTAGTTATCTTTAAGAATTTTAAAAACCAGACCTACCTGTCTCACCGCATTCCTGTACTTGGAAATTCAGTGCTTTGGTTGCTGACTTGCCAAGGAGTATGTTGAGGGTCATTTGGTATGTTGTGAAGAGGAGTGTATCCCCAGCTGTGCCCATGTACATCATTCCCCAGGGCTGTACAGCCAACTGACACCAAACCCAGAGCCCCTTTGTGGTAGGGAATATGCCAGGCAGGACTCAGACACATGCTGTATGTTACAGAGAGTTTGGTGCTTTGAATATTTCTAGCATAACTTGACAGCTTGCTGCTGAAACTGGTTGTGATCTGTGGCATAGCAGTGTTAGCCCCGATCTCTGGCATTTGTTTTGCACTTTAAGTAAAGGAAGCTGCCTCTGATTGCTGCCAACCTCTTCACATCACTGCTCTCTCCATTTCACCTCCCATTCCCACTGCATGCCCTGTTCCCTGCATAACCCCTGCTGCCTGCAGGGTGTTGAAACAGCCCCGAGCCCCGGGAAAGGGGTGAGAGCACTCAGTGGGCTGGCATCAGGGCAAACATCCTACAAACGGCCGTGGTAGGACTGTGTTCACTGCATCGTTAGCACACAAGGTTTCTTCCAAGTGACCCTGTGGCCAAGGTGCTCTCAAACACATGACCCCCTGTGGTGGTTCAGCCCCAGACCGTGACAGAGCCCCACACGCCACTAGCTCACTCCCAGAGGAGAGACAGACAGAGCCTCCATGGGTTGGGATAAGGACAGTTTACTGACAGAAATCACTGTGAAAGGAGAACAATAACGGCCAATTACACTCACACACAGTGCTAACACAGAGTGCCTTATTGACCCGATGATTACAGTGTGCTGCCCTACAGCAAGGGCCGGCCGACTGACCTGATGCCCCAGGTGCACTCAGGCTGTCCTGGAGGCACCAAGCCTGTGTCCTTCCCC
This sequence comes from Zapornia atra, assembly GCA_013400835.1. Taxonomy (NCBI): domain Eukaryota; kingdom Metazoa; phylum Chordata; class Aves; order Gruiformes; family Rallidae; genus Zapornia; species Zapornia atra. The sequence goes on from VZTU01021071.1 coordinate 60,610, forward strand.
AACCAGCTGCTTTTATGGGGAAGTGGTGTCAGGTGGTGTGGAAAACAGCCCAGGCTGACTCAGGTCACCTGGGTTAACTCGGCTCACCTGTGCTGGCTGCTTGGGGAGGTTGACTCTGGCTTGGCCAGAATCAGGACACCTCCTTGTTGGAGACTGACAACTTCTGGTCTTACTTTCCATTGCTTAGAAGTTTTGTGCATGTTTTTATTTAAAACAAGACAAACCACGCAAATAAAAAAGCAAACCACCTCTTTAATGCCAAAATGTTTTGCTCTTCTCCCTGAAAAAAAGTATTTGGATGAGGAGAGGATGTCACTTACCTGGAGAAAATGAACTCCACTTTCCAAAAAAATGGGATGAAACAGGGTGGGTATCCCAGCAGAAAACAGCACCGGTGAGTGGCAGGTGTTCGTGCTACCGCAGAGAATGTGGCAGTTTGCTGTCTTTAGCCTTGTATTTAATCAGTCAGTATTTTTAGCTTAGTCAAATTCAGAATAAAATTATGTCTCAAATATTCCTTCTTCTATCAATTTTTAACCATCCATACTTTAGAAAACTTGCTGCAGCTATTGCAGGGTCCAACCTGTGAATTTTTCAGAGGCTGGATATGTTTAATTAACTTGTTTTTTTGGAGAGGGACTGCAGTGGATGACAGCTGTGTGATGATATTTACCGGGTACTGAAGCATGTGTAATTTCCCATTCTTCTGAGGCATTATAAATTGTTTCCAAAATCCAGAGGCCAGTTGCAGTTGCCTTGCTTGAGACAGAACAGTCAGGAGATGAAGCAGGCTCTTCACCACCTTTCTGGCAACATGTGAAGAAAAAACTCGGATCCCTTCATGGCAAAAGGAGTGTTACAAGTCATATTCTGACCTAGGTAAATTCCCCATCTCATTTTAGAGCAAAAGATTTCTTTTTTTTTTTTTAGTTGCTTTCTTGAGCTAGAATAAATTGCTGTGGATTTTTATGAAGCTCCTCTACACCCCCCCCCAGGAGCTGACAGCCCCTAAGCAAACATGAAGTGACTCGCACATATTTTGAGAGGCAGTACTAGTTGTGTTAGGGTCCTCTGGTGATACAAGCCTGGTAGTGTAAATACAGGTAGATATTAACTGACTGCATATACTGCAGCACACAATTGCCTGGTGGTTTAGGTGTGAAACGATGGAAAGAAGAGGCTGGAAAGGAGATACATTCTCCTGTTTGAGGTGAGATGCCTGTTGGTGCAGGTATAATCAAGAGAAACACATTCTTAGAGTGGTGGTCTATAATTTTTGTCTAAAGCCGTGTCTGTTACGCGTGGCGATGTTTCCATGAGTACAAATGTCTGTTTGGCTGCTTTAGAATTCCTGGTGTTTAGTTGAAGGGGCGTTAGCGTGGTCGGTTGCTAAGTGGAAACGTACCAGAGGTGTCTGACCCAGGATAACTTGTTTCGCCCACAGCAGGAGTGCTGATAACATTAGGTGCTCTTTCTGCTGGAGTATGTTTGTCACCTGAAAATACTGATTTGCTGGTGCTGTGATCATATGGCGCTCTCAATATCAAAAATAGTGTCTAGAATGATTCTACTGAAGCTTACTCTGATGTTGGCCAGTTAAGGGTCCTGGTACCTACTGTTCTCTTTCTGTCATAAAGAAATATTAAATTCAGATGTCTTTATAATGACAATTTCCTATTCTTTCCTGAAATAATTTGTGCCTTCTATGAATGTTTCTAGGAGGTTAATGAATAATTGACTACCGAGAAAAAGGGAAGATCCTTTTAATAGGCAATTAAATCTGGTATGATGTATGAAAATTAATAGTTAGGCCTTGAGCTTTAAATATGATATAAATAGCTTGGTGTCCAAATACAATATTTGGACATTAAGTATCTTTATTAGCATCAATTCCAAACATTTATTTCACATGCATCTGCGAATAACTTTAATTTGATTGCAAACGATGAAGCTTAGAACTCTTACGTTTAGGACCTGCACTTGAATACAGTTATCCCTGTTATGTTATTCATGTTTAGGTGAGAATGCAATAAAAGCATGGGTGTAAGTGTGTTTACTCCTTCCCCCCCACTTTCCCTCTCTTCTTAACACTTTTTTCCTGTTAGGCCTGTGCAGGCATTTGTTCAAACTTTAAAAAATCAACTTTGAATCTTTGTATCTTCTTAGGAAGGGATAGTTAAAATGTCAAATATTTTACAGCTGTTGCTTTTATAGTTGCTTTTACATGGTAGCTACTGATGAGCCAGTGACAAATCAGTGCAAGCCTTGCACACCTACGCTTTTCCTTCTTTGTGCAGAACTTGGGTACTTTGCACTCTTCCATGTGGTAGACTGCATGGGGAGTTTTCCTGTTTTGAAGATGAGTTTGGAAATGAAGTCACTGCCAGACTTCAGATCTTAATCTTCTCTGTTGTTTGCAGATGTGTCTTCACCTGTCAGCCAGGTCAATATTAAAACCAACCGGTGCTGCCTAACACCCAGGGGCTGCATCTATATCAGCATTTCAAATTTCTCATATCTGGAGCTCAGAAATTGGCTATAAATTGAGTTCTCAGAAATTGGCTATAAATGGAGTTCCCAGAAAGAGAAGGCGTCCACGAGTCACAAAGCTCAGCCATCTCCTCACTAGGCTACTGGGGGACCATGGTGACTGCCCGGGGCTGGGCAAGGCAGGGACTGATGGTTTGCCTTGTGCCAGTTCCATGCTACCTGTGTTTGTTCTTGTCCTTTTTGAAGCTTGTCGTCATTCATAAGTGAATATATAAACCTGGTTGTGGTTGTTTAATTTTTTTTCAATGTTTGTGTTGTTTTCAACCCCTCTTTCAAATCCACACACACACACCTAAAAACCAAAACAATTTCTAATTTTCCTTTGCTTTGATTTTTGTTTAAGCGATTATGCAGGAACATTGTGGGTGATACCAACTCGGTGATGGGGATGACAGCCTGGCATTAACTAGCTCAGCAATTCTCAAGCTTTTAAGCCCTTCACCTTTCCTGTATCCATTGGTTTCCATTGCAAAGGTGGCCTCCCTTTTGGATGAGTTTATTTTAATCAGACACATGTGAGTAGGTGGCTGCGCTGTGGATGTGTTATTTATAGCCCTACAGTGTCAGATGCAAAATGATCTGAGCAGCAGCTTCTAGACAGGTTAAGGGAACAACGGCCTCAGGGCGAAGGTTATACCTACGCTTTTTAACTCCACACAGGCAAAAGTGCAGGTGCATGGCATCTGGATTTGGGGGCAAGGGAAACCTGTTACTGGCAGTGAAACTGTTGCAGGAAGGGTGTTGCTGCAGGGGTATGGGTCCCCTGTATTCCCTGGCAATTCATGCTTAGGCAGTGAATGTTGGAAAGTGCCAAGTAGGGGGGTTAGGGAAGGGGAGTGAGTTTTAGCCTGCAAAGGAGCACATCTCAGTGCTCTGGGAGTTGCTAGGCTCTTGCTGAAGAGTGCAACAGTGGGCCAAAGCTAGCTGCCTCCTTTGGAACCTTTTCTTCTTTGAAAAGGTCATTTTCTGTTCCCCTGCTGCCACCGGTGTGCTGCTTCTGTGCAGTGGATGCAGGGGGTAGAGCAGGCAAAAGAACGGGATGCTTCGCCTCTCACTGCTCAGACAAACACGGTGATGTTTGCACACTCCCATATCGCTGTGCTTTGTGGTCTGGGCTGCTTGTGCCACTGTGATTTTTGGGGAGAGAGCTCAGGGCTGTGTGTGCTCAGGGCTCAGCAGGCCCTGACCTTCATCATCGGTGATGGACCACACAGGATGTGGTGGCTGGTTGGTGGGAACAACCCCACAAGAGTCCCATCAGAGCAGGTGTGGAGCAGAACAAGCATCATAACAGTACAGTCAGCCCTGCTCACCACAGGGAGAAACAGGGAGCTTTTTTAGCTGTTTCCAGGCCCCTGCAAACAGACCTTCAACAATTGTAAGGGACAACCTCTTTTTTTTTCAGCCATTCTCTCCCATTTCTAAACTGGCTAAATGTATAATCTAAAAGAACCATTTCCTAGGCAAATTACAACAAAAATATCTGTTGCTGGTAGCAGGGCACTTCTCCTGCTTTAATTTGAGTTGATGTTTCAAAGTGAGCCTGTGGTGCTGGTTCTTGACACACAGGTGCTACCTATATATCCTGACTGATGGGCATCCTTTTCTGTGTTAAAATGAGAACTGTGGCATCCCATGTTTCTTTCTCGGGTTACTTCTGGCCCGCGCAGGTATGTCTGTAAAGAGACACAGATATCCCAAGCAACATAAGAGCTTATAATGAAAAATGCTGTGAGTTTTTTACGTGGCAAAACAAGTAGTGGTGCATCACACTGGTACGTGGATACAGAGAGGACGACTTTGTGTGTCACAGGAACACAACACGTAACCGGTCTGGCTCTGGCTCACCCTGAACAGAGGGGTTTTTTCACTGAAATGGTGATTCGAGGGACTTGGGGGGAGGGGATGTCTCTTGATATTTAGTTATTGCAGCATCATAGGGCAACACAGCACCAAATAACTCTTTACAAGCTCAGGCAGGCTGGGCGCTGAGCGGCAGATGCCTTCTCAGATGCCACTGAGCTCAGATGCCTGGCGCCTCGCTCACCTGCAAGTTGGTCAGGGTGTTGTGTCTCCCAACGCTTGGCATTTCCTCTCGTTTGGCCAAGAGCTGGAAAGGAAGTTGGTTTATTTAGACAAGGAGCATTTGTTTACTCCTGTCTATTCCTACTCCTGGTAGAAATGGCGTTCTTCCTTCCATGTGAAACACCTGGCTAAATTATAAATGTGAGGAAGTGGCTGAACTGAATTTTTGTTTATTGTGAGAGTTTGTAGAATTGCTGTATTTTGTCATGTCTTAGCCACGCAGCCACCTATTCCTATTAAAGTAAGGAAACACTGTCAGTAACAATCTCCTGTTCTGCGCATAACCTTGCCTTGGGGTGAAGCTGGTGTTCTAAGGCGAGGCCAGCGGTGCTGCAGGACGTCACTTGCCAGCGCAAGCCCCTTTCTTGCCCACTGCAACTATGTCTGCCCATCACTCAGAGCCACCTGGAGCAACCCAGCACCCAGTGGCTCCAAGCCTGAATTCTGAGTTTTCCAGGGTTTCCAGCTTTACCCCTTTTTTAGATGAGAGAGCAGTGATTAAACATTCCCTGTGTCCGGAAGTATTGTGCAAATAGGCAGGGATCTGTATGTAGAGAACCTTGCTGTTTGGTTCCTGATAGCCTCAGGCTGGGGCTTTATCCAGGGGTCCAGCCTCTCCTGGACGGGGAGTGTGGGCAGAGCTCAGTGGTGGTCACCCCCGGGTCAGGTGCTCTGGGTGGGACCTGCGGATTGTTGGGTTATTTCTCTCAGATCTCACCATTCAGAAGTTCCTTCAATCCCTCAGTCAAACCTGAAGCAGACAAAGGTCTTTTCTTTTTATGACAGCACTTTGAATATGGAAAAACAAAAAGAAGAGTAGTAAAGCTGGTTTTCTTACTCCCATCCCTAAATGACGTAACATGCCCATTCCTCTTAAATATGTGATGGAAACTTTTTGGTTTGTAACTTATTTTATGTTATTGTTCAGGACCTGCTGTTCTGGACAGTTTTGCTGTTTGTTTATTTTTATCGCTCTCTTGTGTTGCTCCTCCTTATTTACTCATTTATTTTTGCCCTTGACTCGGAATTCCAGATGCATCCCAATTATGTAGCCCTCTGAGCTTTATCCTTCATTGAGCAAACATCAGAGTTCAGTGTAATAAACATGACTGTTCTTTGGCAGCATGCTCTGCGTGTCTTTCATAGCTGAAGGGTTTACAGCGCTTTCAAATGTCTTCAATTTTTTTTTTCTTAAAATTTTGATTAGAAACATCACTCAGCAAGACAGAGTAGCAGTCTGCATTTTCTCTGCTTCTGTAAACATATATAAATGCAAGTGGGCATTAATTTTATTTTTTCAAATTACTCCTCCACTGTTTTTCCAGTAAGAACGGATCTTATGGGTCTGGTTACACATAGCTCCCGTGTAAACCGGGCCAGTCCCTAGGAGGTTTCTGTGGTGCTTATGCTGGAGACAACATGTACGTGTGGTGCGCTTAGGTTTGCTGTAAGCCAGCAGGTACAGGGACCTGTCCTGGGCAGGTGCAGGTGTCCAAGCCCTGCATGGGAGTGCTGAGGATGCCTTATCACACCAGCCATGGCAGGATCAGCCACAGAGCGTTTCCTCTCTGGTCACCCAACATTTTTCTCATGGAGGGAAATCGTTGCCTTGTTTGCCACATTCTTTTAAGTTGTTGAGTACGGTTACAAAGCAAATAGGTGTTTGAGTTGAAAACTGAGCTCCCAGCCCTTTGTCTCATCTCCTTACTGGCTCTGCAAGAAGACCCAGAGGAAAACTTGGGAACTTTAACTGAATTATTTCTGTTGTGTCAAGCAATGGAGTGATTTGCTCGTAGCTCACTGTGGGAAGGAAATCTGATATGATGAACAATATGACAACAGGACTATAGCTGGGTTCCCCTGAGCCTCTGGCCATCATCACCTTTCTGCCATACCGCCACCTCCCTCTCCCACCCCCTACAGGGTTCTTCTGCTACAAAAGGGAGGTAAATATAGGAGGTTTTTCTGATGTGCCTGAAGCTGCTCCCTTGAGCAGGGGAAACCTAAAGTGCACCTTGCTCCTCTGGCATTGCAGAAGCAGCCTGTAAAAAGTCATCTTGTCGTTTATGGACTAGAAACAATTTAAGTGTTGCTACGCGAAGGAAAATGTTGTTATTTTAACGAAGAAACTGCCTGCTGTGTGCTTCTGCCTTCAAAGTGAGAAGCAGAGCTTATTGGAGAGACATCCTCCCAACAGACCTCTGACTGTAGGAGCACAGCTTGGCAGTACCTGGGTGAGGGTGAGGTCTGCATCAGGCTCTGCCACCCTGGGCAGTGTTGCTTCTACCCACGAGTCGTGATGTCTTTGGCTTTGCACCGTCACGGGTACAGTGAAGCATGGCTCGATAGAGCTGCCACTCGAGGTCTCGAGACTCACACAGGAAAATACTCAGGACGTGGTAAGAAAAGGTTAACAGTCATTCATCTCCCAGGGGCATGTATACATCTTCACACTTTTAGCTGTGGTTGTGATGTGTACAGAGTTTACTGATGTTGTAATCAGAGCAAGTGAAATCCCCTTCTATGAACTGCAGCTGGATTCTATCCAAGGAGCTCAGTTTCCTTTTAATGTTGTGTTATTAATTAGCCCAGCAATTCGTTCTGGTTTTATTTGGAACAAATCGGCGAGTGTTGCCATCTTTGAACTGTTCTGTAAGTGGCAGGAGTTCTCTTGAAAGAGGTCTTTCACTGGAGAAAAGTGGACATCCTCCACGGGAGGATGGCTTCTGCTTGGGTAGATGGGTATATTCCCAGCATACTTGCCAGCCTCCTCAGAAGGAGGTTATTAAGAAATGTGAACTTCCTTTTCAGATAAACAGAAGGTTTTCCATCCATTCAGCAGAAATATTTAACTCTTACCACAGTTTTATCAGGATATATTAGTATTTTACCCTTGTAAAGCTACATAACCTTCTTGGCTGTGTGATACCCTCAAATGAATTCACCCATTTTTTGAGGGATGATCCTGGGAAAGCTTCAAATCCCAGTGGATGTTTTTGTGTGGTCTGGTTTGGTGTCGCACGGACATCCTCAGCACAGCAGCTCATGTGGAAATACGAGATACTGGAGGCATTATAACACCAATTCCCCTGTTACTGCTTTTCACCCTCAGGTCAGGTTTTACCAATTCAAGGAATTCTGGTGCTTCAGGTGAAGAACTTTTCACAGATGTTGTTTGTAAAGATAACAAGGAAGAAATATAAGGAACTTTTAAGCTTTGGTAATGATGAGGTCATTTTAATTATCTATGTGGCAGCAGCACATCACACACATGACTAATAATGACACATAGCTAACTAATAGCATAGGTGGATGTTCCACTGCACTCACCTCTGTGCATGCGACTACAGGTGCTGCCCTCCTGAGTTAACCTATTTTATAAAGAATAAAAGCCTGTAGGTTAAAACGTCATACTTGGGCTTGAATGAAAATTGCAGTAACTTTAATAGCTTTAGGAAACATGTGTTTTCCCAAGGTTGGATGTTATATCTTTTCACTTTAAAATCAGTTGAATGAGAGGAAATATTCGCTGGTCTTTCCTTTTTTTCCCAGAATATATATTTTTTTTCCTCCCTTATGGGAATGTTGCTTGGCAAACAAAAGCTCATTGGCAAATGGTGGAGGAAAAACAGTACCTGTACTACTTCTAGCTGTACCTTGGCTGATTTTTGTATCAAAAGGAGTTTTCTCACCACCTGTATGCTACCACAGCTGCCTCAATATTTTTTTTTAATTTTCTCTTTGTGTTGTCATAGATTTAAAATTAGGGAGACCTGACATGGGGCTACCCTGCCTGTGCCGATTCTGGCGCAGTGGCTGCATACCCTGTGCCAGCGCAGTCATTGCTGGTTGTCTGGGTGTTCCCATTCTGCCTGCCTGTCTTTGCCTTCCCTGCACCCGTGTCAGGTTTGATGCTGAGTCCCAGAGACAGAGGACTATTAAAGCAAAAGTCACCCCATTAGTTCGAGCGGCACTTCCTCCTCCAGTGAAAGCACCCAAAATATATCGGCTTTTTGGCTCTGAATCTCCCAAGCCCCACGTTCAGGGTTCATGAAACATCTCTTGAGAGTGCCTGGCATGAATCTTTAAAAATCAGGGTGCCTCGGGGCCAAATATTCAACAGCTTTTCACAAGGATGCTTGTTAAGTGCTTTTGATTCAGTTTCCCGTGTATCTGCCAGCCCTTGGTGTGTGCTTTCAGCCAATGCTGTGGGGTCGCGGGCCCTTCCTGGTGCCGGTGATGCCACCTGAGCAATTTGGGTTCTCCAAAATGGCACAGGGTTCTTCAGGACATTGCCCAGTTTTCTACTGATTGCTTTTGATGTCACAGGCAGTCAGGGAAGGAAAAGGCACTAGGGAGTTTTGACTTACAATCATATGTGTGCTGATTGGTGACAAGCTCCACATGAGCCGGCAGTGTGTGCTAGCAGCTCAGAAGGTCAGCTGTGTCCTGGGCTGCATCAAGAGCAGCATAGCCAGCAGGTCAGGGGAGGTGATTCTGCCACTGGATTCTGCATCCAGCTCTGGGGTCCCCAGTACAGGAAAGACATGGAGCTGTTGGAGAGTGTCCAGAGGAGGCCCACAAAGATGATCAGGGGGCTGGAGCACCTCTCTTACAAAGACAGGCTGAGAGAAATGAGCTTGTTCAGCCTGGAGAAGAGAAGGCTCCAGGGAGAGATAATTACGGCCTACCAATACTTAAAGGGGTCCTACAGGAAAGTGGGAGAGGGACTGTTATCAGGGAGTGCAGTGATAGGACAAGGGGTAATGGTTTCAAGCTGAAAGAGGGAAGGTTTAGGTTAGACATTAGGAAGAAATTCTTTACTACGAGGTTGGTGAGGCCCTGGTACAGGCTGCCCAGAGAGAGGTTGTGGCAGCCCCATCCCTGACAGTGCCCAAGGCCAGGCTGGATGGGGCTTTGGGCAACCTGGTCTAGTGAAGGTGTCCCTGCCCATGGCAGAGGGGTTGGAACTAGATGATCTTGGAAGTCCCTTCCAACCCAAACCAGTCTGTGATTCTACGATTGTCTTTTCTGCTTGGGAAGCTAAGCAGCCAACAGCTCAAAGCTGTTACCAATATACAGTTCTGGGAATGTGGTCGAATTTTGGGCTCGGAGCATTTAGACACTTGTCCAAGGGCAGGATGGTGAAAACCTCCAGCCTGCAGGTGTGTCTCATGTGGGATCAATGACAGAGGAGAGAGGGGCTGCTCCTCACTGCCCTGCTATCTTAGCAAGCTGGGAAACATTTATTAAACTTTTTAGGTTGCCAATTCTTTGTTCTCCTCTTTTTGAGGACCATCACCTGTCTGGAGGTTGCAAACAGATTTAGAAATAGCTGCTGTTAGAATACTATCTGCCACTTGGCTAATTAAAAGACAGCCATACAGATTTGTGGCTATTGAATTTATTCTCCGTTCTTAAGTGGCTACAATATAGCTAAAAATTTGCTAACAAATACAGATGCAGAACCCTTTCATCTGAAGCATCAAAGAAAATTAGCTTCTCTGATACCTCTCACATAGGTTTTTGTTTCAGCTGCTCTCATTCATTCCTGTCAAAAAGATGCCAGTTGTGATTTAGATCCTGCCAAGAGCAAAGGGGCCAGCTGCTGTGAGCAGCAGAGGTGTTCGATTTGCAAAGTCTTCCTGTGATCGACTCTGCATTGCCTTTAGAGCAAGCCACCTGTTCTGAAGGAGGAAGAAGCTGATATATTTCTATGCCATCTTTTTGTGCAAGAATAAATACTGATACAGGTTTGGAGTCTCTTAATGGGGGTAGGAAGTTAGAGACTGGAGGTGGAAGAGAAATCATTTCATAGATAGCAGTTAGCATATATGCATATGTCATTGCAGAGCTTTTTAATCACTTTTAAATTGATTTAAATTAAGACACCCTTATTCTGAAATTAGCGTGTTCTGTAGCTGCCAGTTTCTTATGCTCTTCATCACTGCTGTTTAGGTTTCCAGTGCCACCATCCTGGTTTTGTTTCATAATGCCATTATTCACATACAGAAACTGCCATCAAAAATCAGTGTTGGCTGGGAGCTACTGCATGGCAGCAGCAGAGATGCTGCTGCCTTCCTCTGCAAGTAGGATAGATGGCAACTGCAGTACCACAAATGTGATTTAACATTTCTTTGCTTTTATTACTTCGCGGATGGCAGGCAGCGTGGTATGTTAAAGGTTTCCGATGCCGTCAGACGCCTGTTTTGTAAGATGTTGTCTTGTGCAATGTAAAACTCCACAAATACAGATGGCCACACAATGAACAGAACTACCCGTGCTCCCTTCCCCGCTGCTGATGCTCCCTGGGAGCCAGCTTTGACCCAGAGCATGATTGCAGGCATCACTGCGTCCCACATAGTGCTCCGTCAGCCTCTGCCCGGGGTCTGCCCTTGCCCTGCTCCCTGCCACAAGCAGGTCTGGTCCCAAAAAGGGGCTCTGCAGCACACAGCCTGTGCCTGACTGGTCCCCAACTCCTGCAACCGCCGTCATGGAGGGCAAGTGAACACCCTGCCTTGGACCCCAGCTGGCTTTGTGCCTGTGGTCTAAACCCCTGGCCCATGGGTAGCTACAGTCTGTTTGCAGCTGGGACAAGAGCTCCTCCCGAAATATCCTGACATAGCTGAGCAACACCAGGCCTGAAATCATGTTGATGAGTTACCCGTTTGTGCCTTACAGGAGAGGGTCAGGGGTGTGGGAAGGAAAAGAGAAGGATATGTCACACCTTGAGTTCTGTTTGGATTTTGGACAAAAAAGGTGGCAGTGTTTCCTTTTTCCATGCTGCACCTGCCTGCATGCAGCATAGTGCCCACAGCAGCAGAGGTTAAGCAGTCCATCTGAACGATACTTCTCCTCACAAAGTTTTCAGCGCTATCCCAGTACTTGTATACAAAATGAATGTGTGATCTAGTAAGAGAGTTACCTATTCTGATCAGATATCTGTCTACCTGATCGGTCTGATAGCTCCATCCTGTAGGTACGGGATATCTGTGCTGGTGAGCAGCGAAGAGTGGCACAGTGTGTCTGGTGAGGAGTTGTGCTGGCCGCCTGGCCTGGCGGCTTCATCAACTCGGGCTGTGTCAGGGTAGAGGTGGCTGATTTGACGCACATAAAAAGTGCTATTTAGATATAAATAGGGGACTAGTATGTGTTTAAAAGAAGCCCTCATCAAATCTATGATGTGTAAGGAAACCAGCTTTGAAGGAGCCCCCATGTCGCCTCATAGATGCATTTTAGAATAACTTTTGTCCTGCTGTGCTGTCGGGGGAAAATAATCCCATTTTTCTTACTCAGCCACTGGAGGTTCAGTCTATTACTGCTGTCTTTGCTTGGCAGCGGATTGGATTTCTCCAGAGAGAAAATCAGATTTTTTCCTCTCCTTGCACTCTGTCTCTGTCCAGCACTTACATCAGCTCGCAGTTGTCTGCACACTGAGGTGCAGGTGATCTCCTTCCCTCCCATGTGCTGCTTCGTTTGCTGGTCTCTAACAAACTATTTACATGTGGTGCTTCCGCCCCCTCCTTCTGGGGACAGCAAAGATGATCAAGAAAAAGTGCTCCATGTCTAAACTCAGACAGGGACAAGTGTGGGCTCATGCCCCAGGCTGTCTCAGCCAGCTCTAATTGGGATGAGAAGTGTACATAGCCCACGGGTAGGGCTTGCGGCTCTTAGAAGTTTATGACAGTGTAACTGGAAAATTTGGCATATAAGCAAATATGCTGGACTTTATTTACTTTTCCCCCTTAGCAGCCAGCTGCAAACTTAAAGGCTTGTCTGGAGGTTAGTTTCTGCTGCAGTTGTATCTGGTAGCTAGCCCCACAAGCCAGCCCGGGGGTCATGGTTTTCTAGGAATATCCAGTGAGATGATTTGTTTACAGCGGAGGGCCAATCCCATGGAGAGCTTTGGGGGAAGAACAGGTCCTTGAGATTTGAGAGAGTTTGGTGGGAATTAGGAAATAAGGTGGCAGAAGGGACGGTGTCATCTCCCAGCAATCTTCAAGATGGCCATGCCAGAGGTGCCAGAATTTGTCATACCAAGAGGCTCAGCTCAAGGAGCACGGCGATGACAGGACATGCTGGAAGTGCTGAGCAGCTCAGGAAACTAAGTGCTCTGGGATTTTCCTTTTCTCTTTGTGTTTGTGCTCTGTTGAAAAGCAGGGCACACACTCTCAGCGCCACAGACTGTGCTTTGCTCTTCACTGAGCTGAGCAGCTGCTGGGGCTGAGGCAAACCAGGCCCTGGTGCTGCAGGATGGTACCACCACTGGAAATTTCTGCTGTCCTGTGTTTCACACATAACATGTTTACACATACGTGTACATCACCTGTGCTTTCCTCAGCTGAACTGATGGGATGGGGCTTGTTCATCTGAGACTGATTCTTTTCTGCCCTTTTGGGATAGGGTGACATCACGAGGAGTCTTTGGAGAGAGGGAATTAAAAAGTGTTTGGGGTATAGTAATATGGGGGGAACTGTCCAAAATTGTGATTTTTTTGTTTGTTTGTTTGTGGGGGTTTTTTATGGGAAACAGTGAATGTGACTCTAGAATCAGCCTGTCTCCTTGGAGGGATTATTTTCAGTGAGAATGCTGTTGCCCAGACTTGAGGTGTGCTTTGTCTTGGCCATTTTCTCTGAGGAATACTCCTACATAATTACAGTCTCGGTGGCTCGTAGACTCAAACTGCAGTGGCACAGAAAGCAGTCAGCTTGTGGCTCCTGATGTAGCTAGCACTTGGGCTGTGGTGCAAGAATTGCTTTGTGTTTCGGGACTGGAGATAGGTGAGAGAATGCTAGAGAGTTGTTCAGGCAGTGTGATTTAACCTCTCTTTCCTCTTAATATGTTATTTGCAAATGACTTACAACTTTTGTTTTCTCTAAGGAAAAGTATTTACTATTCATCCTTGTGCAAATATCCTGTGAGTCTAAATGTCAGTCTTTGAAGGCAAATGAGAGGGTTTCTGAAATCTGAAGCAAGTTGTTTGTTACTAGTGTGGAAGTGTAAGACCAAGTGAGAAAGGATTAGATGTGGTCCTCAGCGCCTTTCACAGGGATGACAGCTCACCCCATGTGGTTTGGAGAAAGTGAGCTATGCAGGGCCATGCTCTGGGCCAATGTGAACTGATGTTAACCCAATTTTGCTGTAGTCCTCCCTGGTTACCTGTCTGTATGTCCATCTCCTCCAGATGCACTGCCCCTTCTGCAGCTGCAGGCGGAGCGGGTAGGAGAGAGGAGCTGGCTGGAAAGGGGAAAGGGTAGCATTGCAGATGTCAGACTGCAAAATATTTGGGCAATTTTAACTCAGTTCCCATCTTTTACTCAGAAGAGGTTGCCTGAGAAATTTGTTGTCCAGGTTCCTAGCCTGGTTTTTTTTCTATCTGAGTGCCAGGGAGAGAAGAAGCTGTTAGCTAAGGTTACTTGCCCTTTCCAATTTCAAATCAGTGTGCTCCTTCTCATCAATGCAGATTACATTTGCTGTAACCTGCTGTCTGGCTTGCAGTTTTACCATGCCCTCTCTGCCAATGTCCAGGGGCAGCGACCTCCCATATCATAGAATCACAGAATCATAGAATGGTCTGGGTTGGAAGGGACCCCCAGGATCATAGAGTTCCAGCCCCCCTGCCACAGGCAGGGCCACCAACCTCCAGGCCTGGATCTACACAAGGTTGCCCAGGGCCCCATCCAACTTGGCCTTGAACACTTCCAGGGACGGGGCATCCACTACTTCTCTGGGCAGCCTGTTCCAGCACCTCACCACTCTCTCGGTAAAAAACTTCCCCCAGTGAGGGAGCTGCTCTGCATGCGGTGGGGCTGAGCACCTGTGGCATTGCAGAGCCTCTCCGTTAGCTCCCTCCTTGCCCACATCCGGATGAGCCTGAGTGCTCGCAGTCTGCAGCGGGCAGGGATGATGCATGAGCCCTGCTGGCACAACCCTGTGTCCCATGCAGGTTGTGTGTCACGCTGGTAGGAAGACTGCCACAGTCCTGCTCAGAACAAGTGCTTGGACTCCCCCCACCATCCCATCTGAGCTGTCAGTGGTTTTGGGATCTTCCTAAATTTTACCAGCCATGCAGAGGTATAAGGTGGAGTCCTGTCCTTTTCTGTAAATCTCATCCTTTTTGGTCAGCTGTTGGGGGAAATTGATTTTGATGTGGAATAATCTAGAACTTTGTTGCCCTTTGCGAACTATTTCTAGGTTTACAAAACACCATTTCAGGTCTAATGGCTGTCTGCAGAGACTCCACAGACACGTGCAGGTCAGAGATGTCCCATACCTCATGCACCTACAGCCTGTCTCTAGAAACATTCTCCTTTCTGCTCCCCTCTCTGGGTTCTTCCAAGCACACCTTGGGTGCAAGAGCCTGCCTGTTAAAGCTAGATGGTCAGAAAGTCTGACCAAGCTCAAAGCCGTGTAGTTCCATCTGTGGTGGAACTCAACTCCTCTGAATCCCAAGGACTGCCCCTGTTCCAGATAGGAAGCACACCAGTGAAGGAAGCCAGCCCAGGACATCTCCAAGGCTGCCTCTTGAGGGAAGTGTGAGAAGCATCAGGGACCAAGCCCTTCTCAGCCAGGGCTTTTCCCTCAGCTTATATCTAGCAAGTTTAACTAACACATCCTAGGGGTTCATGTAGCTCCCTTAGGGGTCAAGTAGGGCCATTGCCATAATGCTAGCAGTAAGGAAAAAGGACAGCCTATGAAGTAGAGGGGAGCTGCTCTGAAATCAGTTCTGTTATCCATGGATCCTGATGGGATGCACCTGTGGGTACTGACAGAGCTGGTGGAAGTCATTGCTAGGCAACTCTCCATCATCTTTGGTAAGTTGTGGGAAATAGAAGAGTTGCCTGAGGACTGGAGAAAAGCAAATGCCACTCTAGTCTTTAAAAAGGGCAAGAAGAAGGATCCAGGTAACTACAGATCAGTCAGCCTCACCTCTATCCCTGGAAAGGCGATGGAACAAGTTATCCTCAGAGCTGTCTCTAGGCATATCAAGGATAAGAGGGTCATTAGGAGCAGTCAATGTGGTTTTACCAAGAGGAAGTCATGTTTGACCAATCTGATAGCCTTTTATGAGGACACAACCAGATGGATAGATGATGGTAGGGCTGTGGGTGTGGTTTACCTTGATTTCAGTAAAGCATTTGACACCGTCTGCCACAGCATCCTCATGGCTAAACTGAGGAAGTGTGATCTGGATGATTGGGTAGTCAGGTAGATTGTGAACTCTTTGAATAAGAGAAGTCAGAGAGTTGTGGTCAATGGGACAGCGTCCAACTGGAGGCCTCTATCTAGTGCAGTCCCTTGGGAGTTGGTAACAGGACCAGTACTGTTCAATATATTCATCAATGGCCTGGATGAGGGAACAGAGGGCACCATCTGCAAGTTTGCTGATGAAACTAAACTGGGAGGGATGGCTGACACACCAGAGGGTTGTGCTGCCATTCAGTCAGACCTAGGCAGGCTGGAGAGCTGGGCAGGGAGAAATTTAATGGAATACCACAAGGGCAAGCATAGGGTCTTGCATGTGGAGAAGAACCACCCATGTATCAGTGTAGGTTGGGGACAGACCTGTTGGAGAGAAAGCACAGGGGAAAGGGACCTGGGTGTCCTGGTGGACAGCAGGATGACCATGAGCCAGCAACGTGCCCTCGTGTCCAAGAAGGTGGATCGTATCCTTGGGTGTATTAGAAAGGGGTGTGGTTAGTAGGTCA
>VZTU01021077.1:312-14917 GCA_013400835.1 Zapornia atra
GACGCGCTGCAGGACCCCCGGGGGAGGGGGTGGGCTGCAGCCTGCCCCTGCCTACAGCGCCTCCCATCGCCTGCGCCTCTCCCCCCGCCATCCTGGGCACGGGGCAAACACCGGCGACCCCCGGCGGGTCCCAACCCGGAGCGGGCTGCGGGGCCAAGTTCACTGCTGATGTCAGCAGGGCAGCGGCGGCACGGCTCCTGCCAGCCCGCTGCCAGGCCTTCGGCCCTTGAACCCGCCCGGGGAACGCCGTGAGAGGCCGTGTGGGCACGGCAGCAGCGATACCCGGGAGAGGGGAAACGCTCCGCGGGCGCTGGGTCAAGTGGGGGACCCTGATCCCTGCTCCCCATCCCGCCCCGGGACAGCGGGGATCATTGTGGGAGCAGTGATTTGGTCAGATCCGGGCAATATTTGTTCCTTTCCTCTTTGGTCCAAAGCTTGCCGGGGTGGGGGATGTGGCTGCTCCCGCCCAGGCTGCCTCCACGATTCCCTCTTTGGCTGTTAGGACCAAATATTGATTGGCAATAAAGGTGAGGGCAGTGTCCGCGGAGCTGCAGGCAGCAGTGAGGAGGGGGCTTTGCATCTCCAGAGCGCTGTGCAAACGCACGCTGATTAATCAAGTTAATTAAGCAGCCCTGTAAGTAAAGTAGCAGCAGCCACTCGCAATCTGTTGCCGGTTGGAAGCACGCAGGCTTTGGCATGGGGACCTTGAGTGTCTAATCTCAGCGGTTGGAAACCAGCAGTGACGGGGGAAGAAATACAATTCCCTGGGGAAAAAAAAGCTAAAACTGCCTGTTTTCCATGGGACACCCCTCACCCAGCATCGTGGTGGGGAGAGCCAGCTCTGCCGTCGGGGTCTTGCAACCCACACCAGCGAGTTCTTTGTCACCAGGGAGCTGCAGAGATTGCAGTGAGGATGAGGATGGCGTCCCTCCCCAGCATAGGGTCTGGCCGAAGAGAGGGATGCCCAGGTGTTATTCCCCAACCCAGCATTGCTCCCTGCTGTGGGACAAAGAAGGGATAAAAGCAGCAGGAGGAACCTGCAGAGACCTGCTGAGATGGAGATTTGCAGCTACCTGGGGTGGGTTATGGGAGGGGATGGGATGCCGGGCATGGATGGGAGCATGATAAGCAGCCCTTTTCCATGGGACAGCATCCCCTTGTCCAGGAACACCTTGTCCCAGAGCTGGCGGAGGTGCCCCGGCAACCCAGCACCATGGCTGATCCCCAGGTGGGTGCTTCGGAGGGGAGGCCTCATCCCTGAAGGCCGAGGTGGCCGTGGTGATGGCTCTGCCGTGCCAGGCTACCATGTGACTGTGCCATCCCCTCCACATTGGAGATGGCCATGGTGATGGAGCAGGTACCCCAGCACACCAGGACTGTCCCAGTGGCAAGCCCTCAGTGGAAAGAGACCCAGCCTGGGCAATCCGGGGTTTCTGCAGGGCCATGCTGGAGCAGCCCTGCCTTTGCACAGTCCGTTCCCTGCCACCTCAGGTGGATCGTGCAAGATCTCTGTAATACAGCTTCCCTTGCAGTAAAATGGGAGTCACTGCTGTTAATTACCTCCCTCACGGGGAATTAATTAATGTTTGCGCTCCACTTTGAAAAGGCTGATTATTAATTAGAAGATTATACGTCAAATAAGGGGAGCCACAAGGCACGGGTACAGCTGATGGCCCTTGCGGGTGTAAAGCGTGGCCCACAGACATGCTGATAAGGGGTCTGTGGAAAACAGCAGTGGGAAGACATCCCATGATAGCACTGGGGGCGTTGGTTTGGGATGGAAAACATCAGTGGGATGTCAGAACGAGGTGGGGAGGCCGCCATGGCTGTTGGGGGCTTGGCTTGGTCAGCTGGATGGGGCACGCACCAGAAGGATGGGATGCTTTGCTCTGGTGAGCCGGTCGGGTGGAGCGGGACTGGGGAACCACGGATGAAAGATATCCCATTAAGCAGGAAGGGGAATTACCAGGCAATTAGTGTCTCTTGATCGTTGGACTGAATCAGAAAGCAATCAATCCACCAGCATCCGGCGGGCAGTAACCCCGGCCCCACGTCTCCTGGCTTTCGGGGGTGGTGGGATTTGGCCTCAGTGGGGATGGCAGGATGTGGCCCACAGCACACAACCGGGTGCCACTTCTTCCCTTCCAGCTTGAAGACGCTTTGACAGCAAAGCCACCAGCCCGTCACCATGTTCACCACCCAGAGCATGCACAGTGTGACAGACCAAGCCAGCTCTGCTGCCCAGGGCTCAGGACTCTCCTCCTGCCTCCTCCTGAGCTGTTGCAAGATTCAAGAGAAGAGGAACTGAGCAAAGAGCTCCCCAGACATTGTGTTACCCTTGGGCAGATATCGCAGGGCCCCGAGTTTCCCTGTTTGCTTCACTTCTCCCTGCTTGTCCTTGGCGCTCGGCTCGCCCCGGCTCTGGACAAAACTATCTGGGGGAGGATCCTCCTGCCCTTCACCGGCTGATACGGCCAGGCTTGAATTGCTGCACTTGTGGGACAACATGTGAGCTCTCCCTTCCACTCGCTTCTTCCAGCCCTATCCCCGTAGCAGAATACCGTTGCTCACATGGGGATGGCATCTGCTCCACATTTGGGGAGAGGAAAGTCAAGGGGAGGAAATAATCCCAGCAGCATTTGGAGCTAGCTTGAACTTCTGCTCACCCCCTTTGGCTCCTCCATCGCCACCCTCACCACACCCTCGGGCCTCCGCTCTCTCCCTCTTGCTGTTGTGACAATGAGAAAAAAGGGGGGGGAAACTTCTGAAACCAGCCCAGATGCTTTAAATCACCCTCCTGCAAAGATGGCAGAGGGTTTTTTCGGAGTGCTGCCTTTCCCCTCCCGCTCCCCAGAGGAAGAGGGAAAAGCACTGGCCACATCCCCTATTGTGCAGGCACAAGGACCATCCCAGCACCTTCCTCTTTTTCAATTCACTCCTTGCGGCATCAGCTCCTGCGAGAATTTGCAGGAGGTAAAAATCTAATCTAAAAGCTTGGACCCAGGCCTGTCTCTCCCTCAGGAGGTGTTTGGGGGCCTCCCCACAGCCCTCACCTCTCCCTTTTAATGGGGACACGTTCAGCATTAAAACCTGAAGCAAATCTGCCCCTTGACACGTTCTTGCCTCGTTGCGTCGTGCCCCTGATGCCAGCTCATCTACAATGAGCTGCAGACTCTTCTCTCCCCCTTCAAGCATTGCTCCCCACTCTCACGCATCCCTCCCTGCGGCTCCTGCTCCTTTGTATCGATCCTCGAGCTCTCTCCGATTTGTCAGTGCCTGTAGCTGGAGACATGAGACCCTTCCCCTCTGCAGACACCTCAGTGTGCAAGAAGGGACTGTTCTCCCCCAAACCACTGTCCCTGCAGTGTATTGAGCATCTCCCCCATCTACAATGGAGGTGAATCCTTGTGTTGTGTTGTGCTGGAGAACTGTTACCAATTCCCGGCTCTCCAACTCCAGGCTGCCAACACACATCCCATGCAGGGTTTTACTGAGGCTGTTGGAAAAGATGCAGCCCTGCCTAGGTAGTGGAGGTGGTCGATGGGGACACGTGCCTGGTTTACAGCCTGCTGTCCCTGATAACAGGACTTTACTGGAAGGGTTGAAGCGCTGAGCAGTGGCTTTTCTCCCCCCCGCCACCATTCCCCCAGCCATGCCTGCCCTCGCTGCTCCCATCTCTCTGTACCCCTGTTCCTTCCCCAGCCCCTCCGTTGCACACCCCCTGCGTCAAGATTTCCAGATCATGGTGCTGGCCCCAGGGTCCCCCAGCCCACACAGGCAGCAGGGGACCTGGGTTTTGTTCCCAGCCTTGCAGGCAGTCGGGAAAGCATCTGGTCACGATGCTGGTGGGGGAACCAGCTGGTGTTGGGGCTGGGCATCCTCTGCCCAGCTCCATCTCAGCCCCCAGCAGCCGTGCCGCCCTCCCACCCTGAGCTGGCTCGGCCAGAGCGCAGCAGAGCCCTCCCTTCCCCCACTGGTTAAACGTGCTGCTGGTGCAGTCTGGGTTGACCTTGACAGCAAAAGCCGATGAGGCCCAAGCCTTGAATTGTTTTCAGCCCAAGGTCATTCCCCAGCACAGCACAATTACAGTGTGCAGCCAGACCCCCGCGGAGATGCCGGCCAGGCTCCCAGCCTCAACCTTCCTGGGCACCCCGTGCTTCTCTGGTGGCAACCAGAGAGGTCCAAGCTGAGCCCTACTCTGGCCTCATCCCCCAACAGAGCGTTTCCCCATAGGGACTGAGAGCAGCGGAGCAGCCTTGCCCCTCCAGCCAGGCCCCGTGTCAGCTTCAGGGGACATTTCCTCCAGCTAAAAACAGAAGGGGAAGAGAAAAAGCTGATGTTCCTTGGGCTTTCTCTGCAAGCCTCAGCCCTCTGTCTCCTGCTCACCCCACGCACATCGCTTCCCACACACCACGGACTGACCCCTCTGCAGTGATGCAGCCCTGTGGGGACTTTCCCCCCAAAGATGCTCCCCGGGGCTGGGTTACCTGGCTCACCTTGGCTATGCCAAGCTGTGCCATGTATTTTCAACTGCTTCTTAATTACTTTGAGGATTGATTTTTCTCAGCTGCTAATGATAAAGGCAGGGAGGCAGCTGGATGGAGTTTTCTGCTTGTACAGTACCTAGGAAATGAAACACATCCTGGGCTACCCAAGCATGCCTGGAAATTCCCTTTGATCTCTGTTGTGCTAATGGCACTCTCCATCTGGGGGGGCTTCAAGCCTTTGGCAGAGGTGACCTGTCCCACCTTGGAAGGGAAGAGCGCTGGCTTTATTTTTGGTGTGGGAAGCGGGGGAGCTGAGAGCAGGGATGCCCACACCCCCCAGTCAGGAGGGATCCCTCCCCCCCATGCCAGGCAATGGAAAGCACTTCTGACAGCAGGCGATTCCGCTTTGGGGTTGGGGGGTACCATCCCCATTTATCTCCAGCAACGGGGGTCACATTGGCTTAATGGTTAAATGGAAGAAGGGGGTGTGAGACAGCCGTGCGGTGCACAGCCCTAAGCCACTACAGATGGGGACCCCTCACCCCTCCGGTGGCCCCAGACCTGAACCCAGCTCCTCCACCCACGGACACAGGGATGCTTGGGGAAGGGTGGGGTTCACTCATTCCTAGAAGGAGGGATGCAGCGGCACATGTCCCAGACCCATCCCTGCCTGGGCTGGGCCTTGGCTCTGATTCCATAGCTGGTGCTGAGCCCTGACACAGGCAGCTCACCCCATCTGGGGAGGCGGGGATGGAGGAGTGGGACCTGCTGTTGGCAATGCCCCATCTGCTCCCTGTGCCCCTCTGGGTTAAAATACACCCTCTGGGGTGCTCTGGCACGTGGGGAGCACTCAGCCCTTTCACCAGAGCCACCAGAAACAAAAACCAGCTGCCATCCATCTCCCCCCACCTTGGCTCTCTGCGGGGTGGGGGGGGTGCAGGCAAGGAGAACCAGTGCCAGGCAGAGTGGGCTTGTTCCTGGTCCCCACAGCTGGGATAACAGCAGGGCGATGCCACTCGTGATGGGCACAGTGGGGGAAGGAGAGAGTCCCTGTGCTCTGCAGGGCAGTGCTGCTCCAAGCCAGCCCCCTGGTCCAGCTCTTGCCAAGATCTGCTGCGAACCTGGGGACGAGCGGGTGAGCTTGAGGCCGTATCATCCCTGCGATAGCACCGAAGGTCGCTGCACACAGACAGGGGATGAAAGGAAAGCACGGCAGAGGCACCGCTCCCCACGGCATTTTATTACCCTCTGTGCCCCCCTGAGTTTCCATCCCTCGCTCAGACCGTGGTTTTCCATGTGCTTTGTTTGGCTCCCTTCACAAATTCCTGCTGGCAGGAGATAAGATCTCAAGAGAAAGACAAACAGAAGCTGTGGGTGCTGGGTGCTGTCACTCCCCTGACTCTTTCAGGTACCGTGCCACCAGCTCTGACCTGGGACTAGCAAGGACACCTGGATGTTCAGCCCACCACATGCTGGTCCAGGGGATGGAAGCAGAAAGCGTGATGGGGCTCGGGTGGTTTTATGAGTCGTCAGGTCCCTCCCACTCCTGAGGAGGAGGATGGCAGACCTCTGCTCTCTCCTGGCACCAAGGTCCCTTTGCCACCCTCAGGTGTCCTCTCTGCTGTCCCATGTGGGCAATGTGTGCCCAGGTGGGTATGGAGCCCTTCAGGGGTGGCGGAGGTGTTCCCAGCTCTGAGAGTATTTGAAAAATGCATTTAAACCCCATTAAAACCTTGAGAACTCGCAGCCCCACTCACTGGAGTGATGCCACTGGCCTGGAGACCCCCCCTGCCCTGGCCCAGACACCCCCAAGGGACCCTGTGCCGGCAGAGGCAGGGTGCTGTGTGAATGCACCCCCCTTTCTCCCACCCCTTAACAACAAATGGGGTGAAGACATCCACATTCCTGCCCTTTTCCCTTCCTCACGCCGGAGCCAGGCAGGGTTGCAGAGGTGCCTTCCAAACCTTCTCCATCACTGGAGCACCACGGACAGCAGAGGAAGCTGAGCAGATACAGGGGCCACCAAGGCCACCGTGGGTCTCAGAGGAGAAACAAACTGAGACATGAAAGGTCCCTGCAGGGACTTTGCAGGAGACGACCCCTGCCCGGAGCCCCCTTGGACCCAGCACCCCTCCCCATGGCTGTGGGGCGGCTGCACGGCACCTTTCACTCTCTGGGGGCCCTTCTTCTTCTTTTGCAAGAGCTTGAGGGCTGTGGGACAGGACGACACGAGCAAGAGGAAGGCAAAGCAACCAGCTGCAGTGCCCAGAATGAGGAAGCCCTGAGCACAGGGCAGCTCTGGCCCCACACAGCCTGGGCTCAGCCCTGGACACAGGGCAGGGGCGTCCCTCCTTCAGCCCAGCATCATCCAGCCCTCGCTCAGTGCCACTCACCCAGAACCCTCTGCCCAGACCCTGCAGCCTCTGGAACCCAGAGGGGTCTTCTCCTGCCCATGGAACACATCGCTCCACAGCTGAACCCAGACCCCTGGGCTTCTTCCTCCACCAAGGAGTTCAGTGATGGGAGGAAACCTGGAAGGGGGGGAGGCTGGGATGGCAAGAGCCCCCCCTCGTCACCCACAAGCACCCACCCCTCACTGGGCACCCATTTTAATGAGCACAGAGTGGCTAAGGGACCGACCCACGCTGCAGCTCTCAGCACCCTGCTGGCCTGGGGAAATAAGCCTTAAATGGCAAAACCTGCCCCTGTCTCTGCTCAGCAGCTGGAGAGAAAGGCAGCGGAAACCGGAAACCAGAGAGCGGCTGAGGCCTGGGGCCTGTCACCACCTCTGTCGCTTCTGAAACCCTAAATTCCCCAGGAATCCAGCTTAGACGTGCTCTCCTCCTTCCTCTGCCCTGCCAGAGAGGTGGGGACTACCCCCCCCCCCACCGTGGGATGGGCCCCCCGCATCATCCTGTGCTCCCGTGTCATCCTGCGCCCTGATTCCCGGGGCAGGCACAGGGAGGGGAAAGGTCTCCGTGTTTTCCTTCCCTTGTGCATCAGCTGGAGGAACAACAACAGGGAAAAAGCCCTTCCCCCGCCCTGCAACCCCCAGCTGCTGGCTTCGCACGTGAGCATCCGACAGGCGCCTGTGCTCACTTCCAAACTCCCTCATGGTGCTGAGCAGTGAAAGCATTTCTGAGCTCCCCAAGCCTCCACCTACTAGGCTGGGAAGGAGCCTGGATGCTCACTTGTATCCTGCGGGTTCTGAGCTGCTCCCTCGAGTCCAGCTGCCCATAGGGAGAGCCCCTGGTCTGCCTCAGCCACGCTCCTTTGCAGGGTTGATGTTCTCTGTTGGGCTGTCCTCAGAGGGTGGGGGGAATGGTGGGTCTCACAGGGCAGGACAAGGCCACCAGCATCATTCATTCCACCCCAGAAATCGCCAGTCCCACCTACCGAACCCTGTGCCCAGTGCATCAGCGTCTCCCACCGTTTGGCTGGTGTTTGGCCATCCCATTTTTTGTGTGGAGCAGGTTTCTTGTGCTTGGTCTAACCACATCCTGACAGCGAGCGGGCAGCCAGCAAGCCGCCCCTGGCCAATGCTGGGCCCCATACTCCTTCACCCCACGGATTCACATCTCTGGGATGGGGTGGGCAGCGCCATCCCAGCACCGAGTCTCGCTGCGCTGCCATCTCTGCCCACAGGCTGGTTACTGGTGACATCTCGTCACCGTGCTCGGGGGAACTCGCACACATGAAGGCTGGTTTTGGCATTGCCCTTTCCCTCCTCACCTTCAGCTGGGAGTGAGGACGCAGGGGCAGGAGAAGGCCTGTCCACTGGGATACAGGCAGCGACTCCCAAGGGAAAGGCAGAGGGAGAAGGCTGTACACAGCAAAAAGAAAGAAGCCCAGTGAAGTTGTGCTTATTTAAAAGCCATGTAGACAGTCACCTCCCCACAGCCCAGATGGGTTTCTCCTCTCACCAGGACCAGTTTCAGAGCTCGCCAGCCCGGTGGGGATGAAGCATCCCTTGCCAGCCCCTCTCTGTCACAGGGTCCCCACCCCAGCTGGCTGGCGGACAGGGAGTCACAGCACCCGCAGCCCATGGATGTGGGAGCGTTTCCTCCTGGAGATGTAGTATGGAAATGACATGGAAACTGGCTCTGGGTGGATTTAGTCCTGTCTGATTTCCTCCTCTGTGAGCTTCAACCCAGTCTTTTGAAATTGTTTCCACTCCTAAATAATAAGGGATGTTTCCAACATGGGATACGCTCTTCCTCATCAAACAGGGAAGCACTAGCCCCTTCATCTCCCTTTGCCCCAAAAGTCCCGAGGCTCCAGTTAAACAGGACACAACCATCCCTGTTTGGGAGAGATCTAACTCCTGTGATCCCAACCTCAACTTTAATCAACGGAAAGGGGCTGCAGGACACCAGCAGAGCCATCGATCCCTGCAGCCAGCCAGCACTCTACTGTCCAGGGTGGTTGATTAAAGGGGATGCCACCACCAGTACTCGGCTGCTGTCCCATCACTGGGTCACCTCCACGCTGCTTCCCATTGCTCAGTCTTGAGGCAAAATGGGGTTCTGAGGATGAAGACCCCACAGTCTGCATGGGAAGGGTTTCCTCACCTCTAGTCCGTGCCTCTGCCGCTGCCCAGTTCAGCCCAGGATTTCTGCCACGGAGAACAAAGTAGCTCCTTTCTCTCCACCATGCCCGGTTGTGCCTCTTCTACCTTCTTTTCCCCAGGCAGATGAGGGGAAGGAGTGGTTCCCCAAGCTCTGGGGATGCTCAGCACATTTCTAAGGTAGGTGAGGCTTTTTTCCAGCCCATCACAGCCGGGTCTGCAGCTCAGCTCTCCCAGCCCACCTCCACCCTGCTTTAGTTCTGACAGTTCCCATGCAGGGAGGTTGAGCCCGACCAGCTCAGTGATAAGAAGAAAAACAAAAAAGCTTTTTTAAAACCCCTTCACCCCATCTTTTTTGAGCCTCAGAGAAGCTCAGCCCCTCTCTGCACAAGCTCCTGGTCCCGGGAGGACCTCGTTGTCCCTCCAGTGAAGGCGGCAGCAGAACCAAGCCATAAAGAAAACGACTCTGAGACCCTTACCCATGGTTTTATTTCTGAGCTGGTGGCTGCCAGGAGCTGTCCTGCTGCTCACCGAGGCCGGATGGCATTTTTTTCCCCACAGGGTTTCCTTGACCTGGGGTTGAGGGAGCCCTGCCCTCCAGCCAAAGGCAGCTGCCAGAGCTGAGCTGGGCCGGGGAGGCGGAGCGGGGCCTAATGACAAGCGAAGGATGGTGCCACACCTGCAGAAAGCCATGTTTGGAAGGACACCTGGGGAAGAAATGATTCCCATGCTGCTGCTCTGTAATTAGCATTAATTACTGCAGCTTGTGAAACCTACTCCTCATTTACTCCAGGCAGCACCTGATGGAAACTGGGAATCCTGTCCGGCTGAGTCAGCGGGGAGCCAGGGAGGGGGCGAAGGGCCCCCACAGGGTGCAGGGCAGAGTCCCTGGGGTCCCTCCTTCCCCTTGCCCCCCTCCCCGGCCCACAGGGATGGTGTTTGGGCCAAGGGGTTGCAGGGCTGAGTAAGACCCCATCAGACAGCTGAGGGTCATCCAAGTCACGAGGTGCTGCGGTCCTTCGCCAGCCTGGTGACAACACAGCAGATCCCAGGGCTGGGGCGGTGGGGGGTGTGTGCTCTCATGTGCCCCCACTTTAAAGCATCCTTGCTCTCCCCAGCCCTGCCAGGCATGGCAGAGCAGGAGGGCCATTCCCAGCAGCAGCACAGTGCCTGGGGAACTGCTCATTGCCTTCAACAACACCCCTGAGGTGTTATTATAGACAGGGAAAAAAACCACCCCAAAAGCCTTACCCCAAACAGCTGCTCTGTCACCCCCAAATGTCAGGGTACTGCTGCCTGAGTCACTTCTTTCCTTTTTCTCTTTTTTTTAAATATTAATGATTCAAATGACTCAGGACATTTCATCATCTGGAGCTGCTCTGGAGTCATCTCACCCTGCCCCAGTGACTCCTCAGCGGCCTGGGGGCATCCATCCTCCCCCTGGACATCCATCCTCCCCCTGGGGGGGCTGGCTGCTGCAGCTTCACCCCCAAACCAGCTATGTTTGGCTTCAAAATAATACAATAAACCAAGAGGAAAATCCCCTCCCCCACCCACAGGGAACTGTTTTGCCTGTGGCTGCTTGCGGTGGCTCAGGGTGCTACAGCATCCTGGGGGGGGGGCTAGGGGTGACCCCAAACACCACCCTGGGTTGGGGGGCCCAGTAACATGGGGCACCGCGATGGGGGTCCCAGGGGTAATACCTGGGTGTCCCCCAACTTTCCATACACCATCACTGCTGTGACCCCCAGGAATGGCCCCGGTCTCCATCCCCCACGTAGGACCCCTGTCCCTCCCTGGGGACCCAGGCATCCCCCCACCCTCCCATTTGACCTAACCTCCTGTCCATAAATGGAGAGGTTTGAGAGCTCGTCCCTGGGGTGGAGGAGGAGGAGAAAAAAAGGAGAATAATGCCAAGAATGCAGGACACAACGTGAGGAGCCTGGTCCCGGCCGCCCCCCCCCCACCCAGTGCAGGCTGGGGCTATGGGGGCGACTGCCCCGGGTGCCGTGGGAGCCCAGCCAGATCCTGTCCCCAGCCCCGCAGGCCGCTGGAAGGAAAGGCACTGGGTGGTTTCTCTCACTCTGCATTTCCCACCAGCTGGGGACTTTCCAAGGCCTGGCTGCCCAGATTCCACCCCGGCCCCATGGAGCAGCCCCAGGGTGTGGAGCAGTGCCCCTTCCTAGGGAATAGGAGGGGATCCTTTGGAGCAATGTGCCCCCTGCATGGCTGTCACCTTGCAGCAACGCGTCCCAGTGCAGAAGATGCCCTCGCCCCCACAGCAATGTCCCCCCCTGCAGAGACACATCTCCCACAGCCCCTCTACCTGCGGGACCCCCAGCCTGTGGGAGAGCCTCGCTGGGAGGGCTGTGAGATGGAGGGGTGGCTTCAAAGGCAGGTGGCCCGGAGGGTGCCGGCAGCCGCACGCCCTGGCTGGCACCGTGGGCCGGGCCTCGGCTGGGGGCCAGCGTCCAGCTTCTTAAAATAGAAAGTGAAAACATCTGGGTGCCCCATCCGGATGGGGACAGGGGGGGTTGATCCCTGCCTCCACCAGCTGCACCATGCCCCAGCCTCACGCCAGCCGCCCTGGTGCCCAGCCACCCTGTCCCCAGCCCTGCGGTGCCTGTCCCCAAGGTCAGGGTGGATCCCTTCGGGTTCCCTCGGAGAACTGCTCCAGCCGCTCGCTCAAATCCTCCATAAAAGGAAAAACAGCCGGCAGGTAGCACTGCCAAACTTAGTCATCCCCAGTCCGGCAGCGCTCGCGGCTCCGTCAGCAGCAATTTCCTCCCCGCGTTCCCCTCTGCGCGGGGGGGACAGGGAGGAGCAGCTCTGCCTCAGCAAACGCACCCTGAGCCGCCGGTGACGCGCTGGGCTTGGCCGAGGACCGCTGCTGGGTTTGCTGGGCTGACTGGGATGCTGCTGTGCTCCCACAAGACGTGGTGGGGCAAGAGGCACCCAGGGAAAGCAGGAAGCACCTGGTATGGTGGGGCCCCAGTGGGTCAGGCACCAAAATCTCGCTTTCTACAGGGAATTCGGTGGAGAGGCAGGGAGGTGTAAACACACCCCAGAGCATCTTGAAGCACCTGGTGTTAGGTGGGCAAAACCTGTTCGCTGCCCATGGGACAGGCCCCATCAGAAATATATAGGACCCCCAGCCCACCTAGAACGCAGGGACCAGATCCTGCTCCCATCCCATCGCCAAAAGTGACCCCCAAGCTGGCCAGCACCTCATCCACACCCGGGGTAGGATGTACAGCACCCATAGGTCTCCCCATGCCACCTCCTCCAGCCCCATCGCTGCCTCATTTCCCAGCAGAGGAAGTGGGGCTCGTTGCCCACTCCACCCGGGGGGGGTTTGACAAGCCCTTGAGAAGCCACCACAGCTCTGCTCATCCCTGGTGGGGATTGCCCGCCTGACACATTCCCCTGGGATTACGCCAGGAAAGCAGATGCCGCAGGGCACGGCAGAGGAAGCGGCTGTCTCCCATCACCCCAGAGGCAGCCCGGGTGTTGGTCCTGGCAGCTGCATCACCCACACATCCCTTGTCACCACTCTGCAGAGACAGGGCAGTGCCCTGCAGTTCGAAGCTGAGGCTGGAGCGAGGGGCAGGGAGGGAACTGGGGTGGCGGCATCCCCATCTGTGTGATGGGGCAAGCACCCCAAAACACTGGTGGGGAAGCTGCAGGAGCAAAGGAGCAGCAGCAAACCCTGCAGCCGCCCTAGCAGTGGGATTTCAGTGGGGCTCTTGCTCCAGCACTTTCCCAAATTCTGGCTTAAGACACCCACCCCTGATGGGCAGCCCCAGGAGGCAACAATTAGGGTCACACACCCACCAGCCACCCATCCGCTGTACTCCCCTTTGGCAGCCTGTCCCTGAACAGGACATTGAACCATCAGTGCTTCATCAGCTTCACTTGGGGGGTGAGATCCTGGCCGTGCTGGGCTGGCACCAGCTGTTACAGGCAGGTAAATGATTCATCCCAGCAATAAAAAACCTGAGGAAACATTCTCATGACGTCACACAGCTTCAAAGGTGCGTCCGAGGCCACAGGGCAGGCAGCATCCCAGGGCAGGGGAACACCAAGGGCTGGCCAGGGCTGCTTGGGGTACTTTGTGCTTCTCCAGTCCAGTTCTCCTACATGTTTCAGTAAAGGGTGATAGGGGCTGTGCCAAGGCCAGGTGTTCCCCCAGTCCCCCCAGCCAATAGGGAACACCAGTGGGGATGAAGCTGAGAGCATCACATAGAATGAAGGGTCTGGAGGACCCACAGCCTCTCCTGTCCCTGTGCTGGGATCACAGTCTGGATCAGGCTGCAATGGAGTGACAGTTACACCATTACCTCGAGAAAGAACCAGCCTGAGCCCTCAGGTTGGAGCCAGCTCTCAGCAGCACGGAGCCTTCGGCTTCACTGCTGGGGAGCAGCTGGCACTGCAGCACCCAGTTCCTGCCGCGGTGGTGCTCACTCCCACCCTGGGACCCTGGAGCACCCACTTCTTGTCATGATGAAGGTTGCTCCCACCCTGGGACCCTCATCCTGCGGCACCAGCTGCTAGACTGCTGCAGCATAGAATCATAGAATCATAGACTGGCATGGGTTGGAAGGGACCCCAAGGATCACAGAGCTCCAACCCCCCTGCCAGAGGCAGGGCCACCAACCTCCAGGCCTGGAGCTACCCAAGGTTGCCCAGGGCCCCAGCCAACCTGGCCTTGAACACTGCCAGGGATGGGGCATCCACTACTTCTCTGGGCAGCCTGTTCCAGCACCTCACCACTCTCTCTGTGAAAAACCTCCCCCTAATATCTAATCTACCCCTTCCTTCCTTTAGTTTTAATCCATCCCCCTTGTCCTGCCATTATCTGCCCTTTTAAACAGTTGAATCCCCTCCTGCTGATAAGCTCCCTTCAGGGACTGGCAGACTGCAATGAGGTCCCCCCACAGCCTTCTCTAAACCAGCATCCTGGTTTGCATGTGCCAGTGGTGCTCAGGAGCAAGGGATCTGCTCTTGGAGATGCGCAGCATCCCTCGAGGGGACGAGATGCTGACACGGGGCCTGAGCTGGCAGCGAAGCCTCCGCGCTTGCTTCCCGGAGCCGCTTTGTCCGTCTCCATGTTGGCCACCCTTCCAAGGGCTTCCAGAACCTGCAGCACGCGTCCCACTGCTGCAGAGCGCGGCCGGGCTGCTGGGTGGCAGTGTTGGGATGCACACTGCGCTGCGCAGCGCTGCGCGGGGCTGCGCACGCCGGGATGCGCAGAGCTGCACGCCGGGATGCATGTTGCACATGGGACCGCGCACACTGGGATGCATACTGCATGCCGGATCATGCATGTCAGGATACATGCTCCATGAGGGATAGCACATGCCAGGATGCATGCTGCATGCTGGATCACACACACCAGGGTGCACGCTGCATTCCAGATCATAGAATCATTGGGGTTGGAAGGGGCCTCGAGAGTCCAACCCCCCTGCCAAAGGAGCTCCCAGCTCATATTGCACAGGGCGGCGTCCAGACGGAGCTGGAATCTCTCCAGAGAAGGAGACTCCACCACCCC